>WNWK01003701.1:0-27500 GCA_009830355.1 Cherax destructor
CATTGGGAATTCCCTCATCTCTGCAAAGTTTCTTCTTATATAGTCTGACTTGTGTGTGTGTACTACCTAGTTGTGGTTGCAGGGGTCGAGTCAAAGCTCCTGGCCCCGCCTCTTCACTGGCCGCTACTGGGTCACTCTCCCTGCGCCATGGGCTTTATCATACCTCTGCTTAAAGCTATGTATAGAGCCTGCCTCCACTACATCGCTTCCCAAGCTATTCCACTTCCCGACAACTCTGTGACTGAAGAAATACTTCCTAACATCTCTGTGATTCATCTGAGTCTTCAACTTCCATCTGTGTCCCCTTGTTGTTGTGTCCCATCTCTGGAACATTCTGTCTCTGTCCACTTTGTCAATTCCTCTCAGTATCTTATATGTTGTTATCATGTCTCCCCTATCTCTCCTGTCCTCCAGTGTCGTCAGGTCGATTTCCCTTAACCTCCCTCGTAGGACATACCCCTTAGCTCCGGGACTAGTCTTGTTGCAAACCTTTGCACTTTCTCGAGCTTCTTCACATGCTTGGCTGGGTGTGGGTTCCAAACTGGTGCTGCATACTCCAGTATGGGCCTAACGTACACAGTGTACAGGGTCCTGAACGATTCTTTATTAAGATGTCGGAATGCTGTTCTTAGGTTTGCTAGGCGCCCATATGCTGCAGCAGTTATTTGGTTGATGTGCGCCTCAGGAGATGTGTCGGGTGTTATACTCACCCCAAGATCTTTTTCCTTGATTGAGGTTTGCAGTCTCTGGCCCCTAGGCTGTACTCCGTCTGCGGTCTTTTTGCCCTTCCCCAATCTTCATGACTTTGCACTTGGTGGGGTTGAACTCCAGGAGCCAGTTGCTGGACCAGGCTTGCAGGCTGTCCAGATCCCTGTAGTTCTGCCTGGTCCTCGTCCGATTGAATTCTTCTCATCAACTTCACATCTTTCTGCAAACAGGGACACTTCGAGTCTATTCCTTCCGTCATGTCGTTCACAAATACCAGAAACAGCACTGGTCCCAGGACTGACCCTGTGGAACCCCGCTCGTCACCGGCGCCTCACTCTGACACTCTCGCCACGTACCATGACTCGCTGCTGTCTCCCTGACAGGTATTCCTGATCCAATGTAGTGCCTTCCCTGTTACCCCTGCCTGGTCCTCCAGCTTCTGCACTAATTCTTGTGTGGAACTGTGTCAAACGCCTTCTTACAATCCAAGAATAGCAATCTACCCACCCCTCTCTCTTGCCTTATCGCTGTCACCCTGTCGTAGAACTCCAGTAGGTTTGTGACACAGGTTTTCCCCGTCCCTGAAACCGTGTTGGCCGTCGTTGATAAGCTCATTCTTTCTAGGTGCTCAACCACCCTTCTCCTGACTATCTTCTCCATGACCTTGCATACAATACATGTCAGTGACACTGGTCTGTAGTTTAGTGCTCGTTCCTGTCTCCTTTTTTAAAAATTGGAACTACATTTGCTGTCTTCCAAACCTCAGGTAGTTGCCCTGTTTCGATAGATGTGTTGAAGATCGTTGTTAGGGGTACACATAGCTCCTCTGCTCCCTCTCCAGGACCCATGGAGAGATGTTATCTGGCCCCATCGCCTTTGAAGTATCTAGCTCGCTTAGTAGCCTCTTCACTTCCTCCTCATTTGTGTGTATTGTTCCAGCACTTGATGGTGTACCCTACCTCCCTCCTTTCTGGAGGCCCTTTTCTATCTCCTCTGAACACCTCTTTGAATCTCATGTTGAGCTCCTCACACACTTCCCGGTCATTTCTTGTGACCTCCTCCTACCTCCAGCCTGATCACCTGGTCCTTGACTGTTGTTCTCCTCCTGATGTGGCTGTACAGCAGCTTTGGTCAGATTTGGCTTTCTGCTATGTCATTCTCGTACTGTCTTTGGGCCTCCCTTCTGATTTTGTGCATATTCATTTCTGGCTCTACGACTGTTCTTATTCTCCGGGTTCTTTGCCTTCTGTACCTCTTCATTCCCTTGCACACTTGGTTTTGGCTTCCCTGCACCTTTGGGTGAACCATGGGCTCATCCTGTCTTTTCGCTTCTCCTGTTACCTTCGGTATAAACCTCCTCAGCTTCCTTGCAAATTGTTGTCATATATTCCATCATCTGTCTACTGACTTCCCTGCCATCTCTCTGTCCCACTGAACTCTGTGCAGGAAGTTCCTCATGCCCACATAGTCACCTTTCTTGTAGTTTGGCTTCATTTGTGCAGCCCTTCCTGCTTCCCCTCCACTTGTAACTCTACTATGTATTCGAAACTTAGAACCATATGATCACTGGCCCCAAGGGGCTTTCATGTGTGATGTCCTCAATATCTGCACTACTCAGGGTGAATACTAGGTCCAGTCTCGCTGGTTCGTCATTTCCTCTCTCTCTGGTAGTGTCCCTTACGTGTTGGTACATGAGATTTTCCAGTACCACCTCCAGCATCTTAGCCCTCCACGTTTCTTGGCCCCCATGTGGCTCCAAGTTCTCCCAATCAATTTCCTTATGGTTGAAGTCACCCATGATCAGTAGCTTCGTCCTGCTCCGCGCGAGCCCTTCTGGCCACTTCTGCCAGAGTGTCAATCATCGCTCTGTTACTCTCATCATACTCTTGCCTTGGCCTCCTGCTGTTCTGTGGTGGGTTATACATCACTGAATTACCACCTTGGGACCTCCAGACTGTAGCATCCCTACTATGTAATCCCCAGCTTCCTCCGTCTCCTCTCTCCATCTCGTCAAAATCCCATCGGTTTTTGATCAGCAGTGCCTCCTCCACCCCCTCTGTTCCCTCTGTCTTTCCTCAGGATCTGGTATCCCATTGGAAAGATGGCATCTGTTATCATACCTGTGAGCTTGGTTTCTGTGAGAGCTATTATGTCCGGTGATGCCTCTTTGACTCTTTCGTGCCACTCCTCCCACTTATTTGTTATTCCATCAGCATTGGTGTACCATACCTTCAGTGTGTGTGTGTGTGTGTGTGTGTGTGTGTGTGTGTGTGTGTGTGTGTGTGTGTCCCTCACTAACGCCCTGTCTTCTCCCTCAGGAAGCAGTGATGCAGGCGAGACATGGTAGGAGGGTAAAGGAAATGCCCCTAGAGAGGGGAAAGGTGGTGCCCCTGGAGAGGGGCATCCTGGAGCCTGAGTCGTCTTACGACTACGACCCCATCGATATGGACGACCTCTTCTCCTGAGGTTCCCCGCTTTGTCATCTTACTAGATCCTCTCTCTCTCTCTCTCTCTCTCTCTCTCTCTCTCTCTGTCCGTGATTCTCTTTTACTTTCTTCCTTCTTGTTTTTATATTTTCTCTCTTTCCTTTAGCTTTTTATTGGCCAAATTTCTCTGTTCCTCTTTCTTTCCCTTCCTTCTTACGTATTTCTCTCTCTGACTGTCTTTCCTTCATTATCTTCCTGGCTTTCTCTCTTTTCCTTCCTTCTTTTTTCTTATCTCCCTGGCTTTGTTTTTTCCTGGTTCCAACTGATTTCTCTCACTGTCTTTCTACACTTGCTTCCCTTCCTTTTCGAATATTCCTGGTTGCTCACTTCTTCTCCCCTACTCTTTTCAACACCTCTCCTTAGCCATTCTCCCTTGGAACCCTCTTCAACCCACTTCCTTTGTTTTTTGTCTCCTTTTTCCTTTGTCCTTTAATTTGTTTTATTCCCAATGACTTTTTCTCTTTTCTTTCTCCCTTTCCTGCCTCTTCGTTATTCTTTATCTGCTCATTTAGAGCTTACTGACCTGTTTTCTTCTTTCTGTTTCCTTTCGGAGAAAATTTGAAAAAAAAAATGAAGATAGTGCAAGACAATGGATAGACGAAGTAAAAATAGAAACGAAGGAGGAAGAGGGAAAACATGATGTCAAACATTACGATTTCTGTGAGAAAACAATCACTGGAGAAAGTGAATAATGAAAAGCGTGAATAGAAAGCGAGGTGCAGCAAAACACGTCATTATTGTTCCACCGTTTCGCTCTCAAGAGCGAAACGTCGTCACAGTAACAGCATGTTGTTGGCTTCATTTCCGTGTCCGACTTTCAGCCAGGATGAACAAGAGACTATGGTGGGGGGAAAAATATTTCGCGCCAAAAAAAATGTAAATAATGACCGTCATTTGTTTTTCTCTGGGACAGTTTGTAAACAACATTATCCTATCTGTGTCGTGTTGAAGCTGAACACACCTGACCACCTGGCCACGCCTGACCACCTGGCCACGCCTGACCACCTGGGCACGCCTCATCACCTAGATACACCTAACCATGCCTGGCCACTTGGGTACACCTGGCCATGCCTCATCACCTGGGCATGCCTGAATTCCGGGCATAAATATTATTTAATATCTTCTCTAAGAACTCTTTTTATTTATTGAACGATATATTCTTTATTATCTGTAATATGTATTTCAAATACAAAGTTTTATTGTAATAAGCTTTAATTGTCTCTCTCAGAATAATTAAAGATCATTTATTATTATTATTACTATTGTGTTATTATTATTGTCTTCACTTCACTCCATTATTATTAACAATTATTGCAAATTAACTTTATTAATATAATTATCGCTATAACTGGATCGAAATGTATTGCCGATATATATATATATATATATATATATATAATAATATATATATATATATATATATATATATATCACTATAATATAATTATTATTATATGTGTTTGCATATATATATATATATATATAATAATATAAAAAAATATATATATAATAAATATATATCTTTGGCAGTTCTCCACTGTTCTTAAGTTTTTCACTCAGGTCACATCATGTCTGGTAAAGTTTAAGAGTGACATGTCAGGTCAAAGAGGACGTCTTCAAAATAGTTTACAATAAATGTAATCTATACAATCCTAGACTCATGTTCAAATTGTCGTCAATACTATTTGTTTTTTTTAATTGATTATTACAAGTTTCTCATCTTTTTGAAAATCAATGAATTGGTTAAAATTTCTCATATACATTAATATATTAGAATCATGATGATGTAATTACATTGCTGTGATCTTAATCTAAAATTTTGGGCTGCAAGTAGGCATAGCTCTGAAGATCACAGGGAGAACACAAGAACATTTATCTGTATCATTATATGATAAATAATGTACATAAGAACATTCAGATTTGTTCATCACATCATGATAGAGTTGAATGTTCAGTGTTCTCCTGCATGTTCTTGAGAGCTGTGTACATGTGAAGCTGTCGTCTTTATCGTAGTTCCCTTATTCTTAATCCTCTCATTCTCATTCTTTGTCTCTGTCTGTCTGTCTCTTTCTTTCTCTCTCCCACTTTCGTGCACAGGATTTACCTAATGTCATCAGCTGCTTCCATCCTGCCTCCCTCCCACCAGGAAGGAGGACCCACACTCTTCTCCCTCCCACCAGGAAGGAGGACCCACACTCTCCTCCCTCCCACCAGGAAGGAGGACCCACACTCTCCTCCCTCCCACCAGGAAGGAGGACCCACACTCTCCTCCCTCCCACCAGGAAGGAGGACCCACACTCTCCTCCCTCCCACCAGGAAGGAGGACCCACACTCTCCTCCCTCCCACCAGGAAGGAGGACCCACACTCTTCTCCCTCCCACCAGGAAGGAGGACCCACACTCTTCTCCCTCCCACCAGGAAGGAGGACCCACACTCTCCTCCCTCCCACCAGGAAGGAGGACCCACTCTTCTCCCTCCCACCAGGAAGGAGGACCCACACTCTCCTCCCTCCCACCAGGAAGGAGGACCCACACTCTTCTCCCTCCCACCAGGAAGAGGACCCACACTCTCCTCCCTCCCACCAGGAAGGAGGACCCACACTCTTCTCCCTCCCACCAGGAAGGAGGACCCACACTCTTCTCCCTCCCACCAGGAAGAAGGACCCACACTCTTCTCCCTCCCACCAGGAAGGAGGACCCACACTCTCCTCCCTCCCAACAGGAAGGAGGACCCACACTCTTCTCCCTCCCACCAGAAAGGAGGACCCACACTCTCCTCCCTCCCACCAGGAAGGAAGACCCACACTCTTCTCCCTCCCACCAGAAAGGAGGACCCACACTCTCCTCCCCTACCAGGAAGGACAGGACCACACTCTTCCCCTCCCCACCAGGAAGGAGGACCCACACTCTTCCTCCCATCAGGAAGGAGACCCTACACTCTTCTCCCTCCCACCAGGAAGGAGGACCCACTCTCCTCCCCCTCCCACCAGGAAGGAGGACCACACTCTCTCCCCCCACCAGGAAAGGAGGACCACACTCTCCTCCCTCCACCAGGAAGGAGGACCCACACTCTCTCCTCCCACCGGAGGAGGACCCACACTTTTCTTCCCTCCCACCAGAAGGAGGACCACATCTTCTCCTCCCACCAGGAAGGAGGACCCACCTCTTCTCCTCCCACCAGGAAGGACCACTCTTCTCCCTCCACCAGGAAGGAGGACCACACTCTTCTCCCTCCCACCAGGAAGGAGGACCCACTTTCTCCCTCCACAGGAAGGAGGACCACATCTTCTCCTCCCACCAAAAGGAGGACCACACTCTTCTCCCTCCCACCAGGAAGGAGGACCACACTTTCTCCTCCACCAGGAAGGAGGACCACACTCTTCCTCCCTCCAAGGAGTGACCCACTCCTCCATCACCAGGAGGAGCCCACCTCTTCTCCCCACCAGGAACCAGACCCCCCTTCCCTCTCTCCAGGAAGGAGGACCCACCTTCCCTCCCACCAGGAAGAGGACCCACACTCTCTCCCTCCCACCAGAAGGAGACCACACTCTTCCCTCCCACCAGAAGGAGGACCGACACTCTTCTCCTCCCACCAGGAAGGAGGACCCACACCTCCTCCCTCCCACCAGGAAGGAGGACCCACTCTTCTCCTCCCACCAGGAAGGAGGACCCACACTTCCTCCCCACCCAGGAAGGAGGACCCACTCTTCTCCTCCCACAGGAAGGAGGACCACACTCTCTCCTCCCACAGGAAGGAGGACCACACTCTTCTCCCTCCCACCAAGAAATCCCCCACCGAACCCTCCCTCCCACCAGAAGGAGGACCCACACTCTCTCCTCCCACCAGGAAGGAGGACCCACACTCTTCTCCCTCCACCAGAGGAGGACCACACCTCTCCTCCCACCAGGAGGAGGACCACCTCTCTCCCTCCCACCAGGAAGGAGGACCCACACTCCTCCCCTCCACCAGGAAGGAGGACCCACACTCTCTCCTCCCACCAGGAGGAGGACCCACTTCCCTCCTCACCAGGAAGGAGGACCACACTCCTCCCTCCCACCAGAAGAGGACCACCCTCTCCTCCCACCAGAAGGAGGACCCACACTCTCCCTCCCACCGGAAGGAGGACCACATCTCCTCCCCCCCTCTCCCTCCCAGGAAGGAGGACCCACCTCTCCCTCCCACCAGGAAGGAGGACCCACACTTTCTCCTCCACAGGAGGAGGACCACACTCTCCCTCCACCGAAGGAGGACCACATCTCTCCTCCCACCAGAAGAGGACCCACACTCTCTCGCCTCTCCTCCACCAGGAAGGAGGACCCACTCTTCTCCTCCCACCAGAAGAGGACCACCTCTCCCCTCCCCCAAGAAGGAGGACACACTTCTCCTCCCGAGAGGACACATCTTCCTCCCACCAGAGGAGGACACACTCTCTCCCTCCCCAGGAAGGAGGACCACACTCTTCTCCTCCCACCAGAGAGACACCTCCCCTCCCCCACAGAGACACACTCTCTCCTCCCCCAGGAAGGAGGACCCACCTCCTCCTCCCACCAGGAAGGAGACCACACTCTTCTCCCTCCCACCAAAGGGGACCACCCTCTCCCTCCCACCAGGAAGGAGGACCACACTCTTCTCCTCCACCAGAGAGGACCACCTCCTCCCCCAGGAAGAGGACCACACTTCTCCTCCCCGGAAGAGGACCCACTCTCCCTCCCACAGGAGGACCACTTCTCCCACAGGAGGACCCACACTCTTCTCTCCCACCAGGAAGGAGGACCCACACTTCCTCCTCCCACCAGGAAGGAGGACCACACTCTTCTCCCTCCCACCAGAAAGAGGACCCACACTCTCTCCTCCCACCAGGAAGGAGGACTCACACTCTTCTCCCCCACAGGAAGAGGACCCACACTCTCCTCCTCCACCGGAAGGAGGACCACACTCTTCCCTCCACCAGGAAGAGGACCACACTCTTCCCTCCCACCAGGAAGGAGGACCACACTTCTCCCTCCACCAGGAAGGAGGACCCACTTTCTCCTCCCACCAGGAAGGAGACCACACTCTTCCTCCTCCCACCAGGAAGGAGGACCTACACTCTCTCCTCCCACCAGAAGGAGGACCCACACTCTCCTCCTCCCACCAGGAAGGAGGACCACACTCTCTCCCTCCCACCAGGAAGGAGGACCACACTCTCTCCCCCCACCAGGAAGGAGGACCCACCTCTTCCCTCCCACCAGGAAGGAGGACCACACTCTCTCCTCCCACCAGGAAGGAGGACCACACTCTCCTCCCTCCACCAGGAAGGAGGACCCTCCCACACCTCTTCCCCTCCCACCAGGAAGGAGGACCACACTCTCTCCTCCCACCAGAAGAGGACCACACTCTCTCCTCCCACCAGAAGAGGACCCACATCTCTCCTCCACCAAGAGAATAGGACCCACCTCTCTCCCTCCCACCAGGAAGGAGGACCCACACTCTTCTCCCTCCCACCAGGAAGGAGGACCCACACTCTTCTCCTCCCCAGGAAGAGACCACACTCTCTCTCACCAGGAAGAGGACCCACCTTTCCTCCACCAGGAGAGGACCCTTCCTCCACCAGAAGGAGGACCCCACTTCCTCCACCAGGAGGAGGACACACTTCTCCACCAGAAGGAGACCCCTTCCACCAGAAGAGGACCCACTTCTCTCCACAGGAAGAGACCCTTCCTCCCAGAGACACTCTCTACCAAAGGAGACCACTCTCCTCCCACAGGAAGGACCTCTCTCCAAGGAGACCTCTCCTCCAGAAGACACCTCCCCCACAGAAGACCACTCCTCCACTCTCCCACCAGGAAGGAGGACCCACACTCTTCTCCCTCCCACCAGGAAGGAGGACCCACACTCTTCTCCTCCACCAGGAAGGAGGACCCACACTCTTCTCCCTCCCACCAGGAAGGAGGACCCACACTCTCCCCTCTCCCACCAGGAAGGAGGACCCACACTCTTCTCCCTCCACCAAGAAGGAGGACCCACACTCTCCTCCCTCCCACCAGAAAGGAGGACCCACACTCTCTCCCTCCCACCAGGAAGGAGGACCCACACTTCCTCCTCCCACCAGGAAGGAGGACCACACTCTTCCTCCCTCCCACCAGGAAGGAGGACCCACACTCTCTCCCTCCCACCAGGAAGGAGGACCCACACTCTTTTCCCTCCCACCAGGAAGGAGAACCCACACTCTCCTTCCTCCCACCAGGAGGGAGGACCCACACTCTTCTCCCTCCCACCAGGAAGGAGAATCCACACTCTCCTTCCTCCCACCAGGAAGGAGAACCCACACTCTCCTCCCTCCCACCAGGATGGAGGACCCACACTCTCCTTCCTCCCACCAGGAAGGAGGACCCACACTCTTCTCCCTCCTACCAGGAAGGAGGACCCACACTCTTCTCCCTCCCACCAGGAAGGAGGACCCACACTCTTCTCCCTCCCACCAGGAAGAGGACCCACACTCTTCTCCCTCCCACCAGGAAGGAGGACCCACACTCTTCTCCCTCCCACCAGGAAGGAGGACCCACACTCTTCTCCCTCCCACCAGGAAGGAGGACCCACACTCTCCTCCCTCCCACCAGAAGGAAGGAATCACTTGCTGAGTTAAGTGTCTTCAAGATGAGACAGTCACAACTTTACACTTCTTGTCACCAAGTGGACACACACAAAGTTCCTCTTTGCTGGCGTAAGTTTCACAGAAAGTTTAAGTGTGTGAGGGAGAGGAGATCTCCTGAGAACCTTGGCTTCAACATGGCTGGGTTGGTTAGTGGCGTTTTAAGCCTATCTACTATAATAGGGTCATTAATGATGTATGTCACCTGTTGGTCACTAGTGAGTTAAGGATTAAACTCTCAGTGTATATACACTAAGAGATATACGCCTATTAGTGTACGTATATACATTAAAAGATACACTCCTCTTGGTGTATACACATAAAAGAAACATCTGTTGATATGTATGCGCTAAGATATATACTCATATCTCGGTGTATGTACACTAAGATACACATTTCTTGGTGTATACAAGCTAAAATATATTTCTCGGTGTATATACACTAAAATATACACATCTCTCGTTGTATATTCACTAAGAGATATACATCTCTCGGTGTATATCTCACCCACTTCTCTACATTAGAAACTCTTGTACCACATATAATATCTTTCGACAGATAACAGAGCATACTACTGACGGTAATGAAGAGGCAAGTGCGTAAAAAACAAACAAATATTAATTGCGCCAAGAGTTTCATTGAGTGTAGAGTTTTATCAAGTTATAGTGAGAGCTTACAATGCACCTGTTACAGTTACAAGTACACCGTTAACTCATCACGGTACAGTTTTCACAGTAGTGGATGAAGCTTTACCACCACCTAGTTCAAAGTGAGCGAAATGTCTAACAGCTCACAGTAAGAGAGATCACTCAGTGTGACAGATGGTATTTGAGCAAACATTCGGTGTGTGTGTATATATACAGGGGGAGATACGCACCTCTCGGTGTATTTAAGCAGATACATGAACCTCTCGTGGTATATACTCCGCCCTTCTTCATAGTTCATAATCCTGTAGAGTTTCGTTCACAGTTCTCCTTGAAATTTGGGTTAGAATCTCACCCACACAGCCAGCAGGTGGTTGAAGGGGAGGGGGGTTATGAGAAGCAGGTGGTTGAAGGGGAGGGGTTATGAGAAGCAGGTGGTTGAAGGGAGGGGGTTATGAGAAGCAGGTGGTTGAAGGGGAGGGGGTTATGAGAAGCAGGTGGTTGAGAGGGAGGTTATGAGAAGCAGGTGGTTGAGGGGGAGGTTATGAGAAGCAGGTGGTTGAGGGGAGGTTATGAGAAGCAGGTGGTTGAGAGGGAGGTTATGAGAAGCAGGTGGTTGAGAGGGAGGTTATGAGAAGCAGGTGGTTGAGGGGGAAGTTATAAGAAGCAGGTGGTTGAGAGGGAGGTTATGAGAAGCAGGTGGTTGAGAGGGAGGTTATGAGAAGCAGGGGGTTGAGGGGGAGGTTATGAGTAGCAGGTGGTTGAGGGGAGGTTATGATAAGAAGGTGGTTGAGGGGAGGTTATGAGAAGAAGGTGGTTGAGAGGGAGGTTATGAGAAGCAGGTGGTTGAGGGGAGGTTATGAGAAGCAGGTAGTTGAGGGGAGGTTATGAGAAGCAAGTGGTTGAGAGGGAGGTTATGAGAAGCAGGTGGTTGAGAGGGAGTTATGAGAAGCAGGTAGTTGAGGGGAGGTTATGAGAAGCAGGTGGTTGAGAGGGAGGTTATGAGAAGCAGGTGGTTGAGGGGAAGTTATGAGAAGCAGGTGGTTGAGGGGGAGGTTATGAGAAGCAGGTGGTTGAGGGGGAGGTTATGAGAAGCAGGTGGTTGAGGGGGAGGTTATGAGAAGCAGGTGGTTGAGGGGAGGTTATGAGAAGCAGGTGGTTGAGGGGAGGTTATGAGAAGCAGGTGGTTGAGGGGAGGTTATGAGAAGCAGGTGGTTGAGGGGAGGTTATGAGGAGCAGGTGGTTGAGGGAAGGTTATGAGAAGCAGGTGGTTGAGGGGAAGGTTATGAGAAGCAGGTGGTTGAGAGGGAGGTTATGAGAAGCAGGTGGTTGAGGGGAAGGTTATGAGAAGCAGGTGGTTGAGAGGGAGGTTATGAGAAGCAGGTGGTTGAGAGGGAGGTTATGAGAAGCAGGTGGTTGAGAGGGAGGTTATGCGAAGCAGGTGGTTGAGAGGGAGGTTATGAGAAGCAGGTGGTTGAGGGGGAGGTTATGAGAAGCAGGTGGTTGAGAGGAAGGTTATGAGAAACAGTGGTTGAGAGGGAGGTTATGAGAAGCAGGTAGTGTAGGGGAGGTTATGAGAAGCAGGTGGTTGAGAGGAGGTTATGAGAAGCAGGTGGTTGAGGGGAGGTTATGAGGAGCAGGTGGTTGAGGGGAGGTTATGAGAAGCCCGGTGGTTGAGGGGAGGTTATGAGATGCAGGTAGTTGAGGGAGGTTATGAAAAGCAGGTGATTGAGAGGGAGGTTATGAGAAGCAGGTGGTTGAGGCGGAGGTTATGAGAAGCAGGTGGTTGAGGGGGAGGTTATGAGAAGCATGTAGTTGAGGGGGAGGTTATGAGAAGCATGTAGTTGAGGGGAGGTTATGAGAAGCAGGTGGTTGAGAGGAAGGTTAGAGAAGCAGGTGGTTGAGAGGGAGGTTATGAGAAGCAGGTAGTTGAGAGGGAGGTTATGAGAAGCCAGGTGGTTGAGGGGAGGTTATGAGAAGCATGGTTGAGGGGAGGTTATGAGAAGCAGGTGGTTGAGGGGAGGTTATGAAAGCAGGTGGTTGAGGGGAGGTTATGAAAGCAGGTGGTTGAGGGGAGGTTATGAGATGCAGGTGTTGAGGGGAGGTTATGAGAAGCAGTGTTGAGGCAAGTTGAGAAGCAGTGGTTAGGCGAGGTTATGAGAAGCAGGTGGTTGAGGCGAGGTTAGAGAAGCAGGTGGTTGAGGACATGCAAAAGGTTAAGAGGGTAGAAGCATGTAGTTGAGAGATGAGAAGCAGGTGTTGAAGGAGTTATGAAGAGGTGGTTTAAGGTTATGAAAAGCAGGTGGGCCAAGGTTAAGAGCAGGGGTTAGGAGTTATGATGACTAAAATCCTAATGAACCTGGCAAGGTAATCATGCGTCTGTGTAACATTTAATACCTTTTCAGTGAACACTGCCAAAGGTTAAAGAAGAGGGTAAGATAATGTGTTACAATGAACACTGCCAAAGGTTAAAGAAGAGGGTAAGATAATGTGTTACAATGAACACTGCCAAAGGTTAAAGAAGAGGGTAAGATAATGTGTTACAATGAACACTGCCAAAGGTTAAAGAAGAGGGTAAGATAATGTGTTACAATGAACACTGCCAAAGGTTAAAGAAGAGGGTAAGATAATGTGTTACAATGAACACTGCCAAAGGTTAAAGAAGAGGGTAAGATAATGTGTTACAATGAACACTGCCAAAGGTTAAAGAAGAGGGTAAGATAATGTGTTACAATGAACACTGCCAAAGGTTAAAGAAGAGGTAAGATAATGTGTTACAATGAACACTGCCAAAGGTTAAAGAAGAGGTAAGATAATGTGTTACAATGAACACTGCCAAAGGTTAAAGAAGAGGGTAAGATAATGTGTTACAATGAACACTGCCAAAGGTTAAAGAAGAGGGTAAGATAATGTGTTACAATGAACACTGCCAAAGGTTAAAGAAGAGGGTAAGATAATGTGTTACAATGAACACTGCCAAAGGTTAAAGAAGAGGGTAAGATAATGTGTTACAATGAACACTGCCAAAGGTTAAAGAAGAGGGTAAGATAATGTGTTACAATGAACACTGCCAAAGGTTAAAGAAGAGGGTAAGATAATGTGTTACAATGAACACTGCCAAAGGTTAAAGAAGAGGGTAAGATAATGTGTTACAATGAACACTGCCAAAGGTTAAAGAAGAGGGTAAGATAATGTGTTACAATGAACACTGCCAAAGGTTAAAGAAGAGGGTAAGATAATGTGTTACAATGAACACTGCCAAAGGTTAAAGAAGAGGGTAAGATAATGTGTTACAATGAACACTGCCAAAGGTTAAAGAAGAGGGTAAGATAATGTGTTACAATGAACACTGCCAAAGGTTAAAGAAGAGGGTAAGATAATGTGTTACAATGAACACTGCCAAAGGTTAAGAAGAGGGTAAGATAATGTGTTACAATGAACACTGCCAAAGGTTAAAGAAGAGGGTAAGATAATGTGTTACAATGAACACTGCCAAAGGTTAAAGAAAGTAAGATAATGTGTTACAATGAACACTGCCAAAAGAAAAGGGTAATTGACTAATTTTAGCTACAATAAGCATACAATTAAGCGTTGACAAAGACGGTAATTGGAAGAACGGAGGAGGAAGTTAGGAAATAGGGCACAACCAAGACAGTCTTCCGTACATATCACTTCTGCAGGACCCGGACTGCAATATTTCTACACGTGCACACACGTGTACACGTGCACACACGTGTACGCGTTACACACATGTATGTATGTTTGGTGAAAGAGAGTGCCAGGATGTCAGAGATCAAACTCGCTACTACTTGAGATATCTCTCACTCTCCAATAACTTAAGTCTGGGTATGTAAACCCGTGGGTTGCCCGGGGTCGCCTGGGGTCGTCTGGGGTCGCCCGGAGTCGCCTGGGGTCGTCCAGGGTCGCCCGGGGTCGACTGGGGTCGTCCGGGGTCTCCTAGAGTCGACTGGGGTCGCCTGGGGTCGTCTGGGGTAGCTTGTTAACTATAATATTTCAACTTTTTTCCCTCGCTGTTTCTCTCAGTGTCTCCCTCACTGCCTCCCTCACTGCCTCCCTCACTGCCTCCCTCACTGCCTCCCTCACTGCCTCCCTCACTGCCTCCCTCACTGCCTCCCTCACTGCCTCCCTCACTGTCTCCCTCACTGCCTCCCTCACTGCCTCCCTCACTGTCTCCCTCACTGTCTCCCTCACTGTCTCCCTCACTGCCTCCCTCACTGTTTCCCTCACTGCCTCCTTCACTGTCTCCCTCACTGCCTCCATCACTGCCTCCCTCACAGCCTCCCTCACTGTCTCCCTCACTGTCTCCCTCATTGTCACTCTCACTGCCTCCCTCACTGTCTCCCTCACTGCCTCCCTCACTGTCTCCCTCACTGCCTCCCTCACTGCCTCTCTCACTGTCTCCCTCACTGCCTCCCTCACTGTCTCCCTCACTGCCTCACTCACTGTCTCCTCTCACTGTCTCACTCACTGTCTCACTCACTGTCTCCCTCACTGCCTCACTCACTGTCTCACTGTCTCCCTCACTGTCTCACTCACTGCCTCCCTCACTGTCTCCCTCACTGAATCCCTCACTGTCTCCCTTACTGCCTCACTCACTGTCTCTCTCACTGCCTCCCTCACTGTCTCCCCTCACTGTCTCACTCACTGTCTCCCTCACTGCCTCCCTCACTGTCTCCCTCACTGTCTCACTCACTGTCTCCCTAACTGTCTCACTCACTGTCTCACTCACTGCCTCCCTCACTGTCTCACTCACTGTCTCACTCACTGTCTCACTCACTGTCTCACTCACTGTCTCCCTCACTGTCTCACTCACTGTCTCCCTCACTGTCTCACTCACTGTCTCACTCACTACCTCACTCACTGTCTCTCACTGTCTCACTCACTGTCTCTCACTGCCTCACTCACTGTCTCCCTCACTGCCTCACTCACTGTCTCTCTCACTGTCTCACTCACTGTCTCCCTTACTGTCTCACTCACTGTCTCTCACTGTCTCACTCACTGTCTCCCTCACTGCCTCACTGTCTCCCCTCACTGTCTCCCTCACTGCCTCACTCACTGTCTCACTGTCTCCCTCACTGTCTCACTCACTGTCTCTCACTGCCTCACTCACTGTCTCCCTCACTGCCTCACTCACTGTCTCTCTCACTGTCTCACTCACTGTCTCCCTTACTGCCTCACTCACTGTCTCTCACTGTCTCACTCACTGTCTCCCTCACTGCCTCAATGTCTCCCTCACTGTCTCCCCTCACTGTCTCCCTCACTGCCTCACTCACTGTCTCACTGTCTCCCCTCACTGCCACACTCACTGCCTCACTCACTGTCTCACTGTCTCCCCTCACTGTCTCACTCCCTGTCTCACTCGCTGTCTCCCTCACTGCCTCACTCACTGTCTCTCTCACTGCCTCCCTCACTGTCTCCCTCACTGCCTCCCTCACTGTCTCCCTCACTGCCTCCCTCACTGCCTCACTCACTGTCTCTCTCACTGTCTCCGTCACTGTCTCAGTCACTGTGTCCCTCACTGTCTCCCTTCACTGTCTCCCTCACTGCCTCACTCACTGTCTCACTGTCTCCCCTCACTGCCACACTCACTGTCTCCCTCACTGCCTCACTCACTGTCTCACTCACTGCATCCCTTACTGTCTCACTCACTGTCTCACTCACTGTCTCTCTCACTGCCTCCCTCACTGCCTCACTCACTGTCTTTCTCACTGCATCACTCACTCTCTCACTGTCTCCCTGGCTCCCTCACTGTCTCCATCACTGTCTCCCTCACTGCCTCCCTCACTGTCTCCCTCACTGCCTCTCTTACTGTCTCCCTCACTGCCTTCCTCACTGCCTTCCTCACTGCCTCCATCACTGTCTCCCTCACTGCCTCACTTACTGTCTCTCTCTCTCACTCTCTCCCTCACTGCCTTCCTCACTGTCTCTCACTGCCTCCCTCACTGTCTCACTCACTGTCTCACTCACTGTCTCCCTCACTGCTCCTCACTGTCTCCTCACTGTCTCACTCACTGCTCCTCCTGTCTTGTCCTCACTGTCTCCCTACTGTCTCACTCACTGTCTCACTCTACTGTCTTCTCACTGCCTCCTCACTGTCTCCTCACTGTCTCCTCACTGTCTTCTCATGTCTCTCTCACTGCCTTCCTCACTGCCTTCCTCCTATCTCCTCTTCTCTTCTCATGTTCTCACTCCTCTCTCATGTCCTTCCTCCTATTCCCTCCTCTCCTCATTCTCACTTTCCTTCCCCCTCATCTTTCATTCCTACGCTCACTCCTCCTCACTCTCCCTCATTCGCTCCCTCCCTCACTCTCCTCATCTCCCCTCATTCCTCCTCTTCTATATCCTCAATGTTGCCGCTCCTATTTCATTCCTCCTTTCCCTCCATTGTTTCATGTAATATCCTCTATTTCCAGCTCATTCTTCCTCTTTACTCCATTGTGCCTGTACTCTCTCTCTTATTCCTCTCTTGCTCTCTCTCGTTCCTCTTTTCTTTCATTGTCCCTCTCTTCCTCTCTTCTTCTACTCTTATTCTCTTGTTCCTCTTTTCTTTCACGTCCTCTCTTCCTCTTTGTCAAATCTTATTCTCTTTTCCTCTCCTTCCCTCCTATACTCCTTTTCCAATCTCTTCTCTCTTCTTTTCCACGTATATCTCGTCTCTTCCACACTCTTGACGTATATAACATACACAACGTACCATGTTATAAATAACTTGTGTGTTATCTGAAATAATAACACTAACAGCGAGACACAATATAACCACAATGTTCACTTCACTGTGTCGTCATGATGACCATACTGAGGTCGTTGTTGTTGTTGTTGTGGTGGTGGTGGGGGTGGTGGTGGTGGTGGTGGTGGGGTGGTGGTGGTGGTGGTGGTGGTGGTGGTGGTGACAAGTATAATAGCAACAAAGGTGAATGAAAATTAAAAAAAATACAATACTTGTGCAGGTAAGCGGGGAGAGAGAGAGAGAGAGAGAGAGAGAGAGAGAGAGAGAGAGAGAGAGAGAGAGAGAGAGAGAGAGAGAGAGAGAGAGAGAGAAAGGGGAGAGAAACCTGCTAGCAACTATACACAATAATCTCCACTGCTGAATTTACAGTCTAAAGAGTTATGTTATCTTAACTCAGCTCACTTACCTGGCTAAGAGCTGTTATCCTTCCTCTGCTCATTTAGAGAGTAAAAGCTGCTATCCTGCCTCAGCTCACTTCAAAGGCAGCTCTAAGGTATACTACCCCCCAGGATACCACCAACACTAGTCGACTAACACCCAGGTACCTACTGACTGCTAGGTGAACAGGGGCAACAGGTGCAAAGGAGACTTGCTGGAACATATCAACATTAACCCACAATACCATGGCTGGAACATAGGACTAACCCACTAACCCAGAGAGAGAAAAATTCAGACAATTCTTCAGTCCGTCGTGAACCCTCCATCGAAGTTGCTCCCTGCGTTAAAGGAGCGTTGAATGATTGTAAACAGTGAGAGAATTCACGCTGTCTAGGGATCGATACGCGTAAAATATTATCGGTCTTTTGAACCGTAACAGGAAATCCACGATGGCTAGGATTCGATACGGCGTAAGATGTTCGTGGCCCTATAAACCGTAACAAGATGTCCACGGAGGCTAGAGTTCGATAAGGCCTAAGATATCAGCGGCCCTTAAGCCATAACAGAAAGTCCGATACGGCGTAAGATGTTTGTGGCCCTATGAACCATAACAAGATGTCCACCTTGAATGATAACATCAGGAGACATGAACACACATACTCATAGAAAAAGATACTTTGGTAAATGCATAAAAGAAGCTGTTGGGCACAATCAAGACTGAGAACACGAGAACAAGATGTAATGATTACAACCACTGCTGGGGAAGTAAGAGCTAGAACCACTGCTGGGGGAGTAAGAGCTAGAACCACTGCTGGGGGAGTAAGAGCTAGAACCACTGCTGGGGGAGTAAAAGCTAGAACCACTGCTGGGGGAGTAAGAGCTAGAACCACTGCTGGGGGAGTAAGAGCTAGAACCACTGCTAGGGAGTAAGAGCTAGAACCACTGCTGGGGAGTAAGAGCTAGAACCACTGCTGGGGAGTAAGAGCTAGAACCACTGCTGGGGGAGTAAGAGCTAGAACCACTGCTGGGGGAGTAAGAGCTAGAACCACTGCTGGGGGAGTAAGAGCTAGAACCACTGCTGGGGGAGTAAGAGCTAGAACCACTGCTGGGGGAGTAAGAGCTAGAGCCACTGCTGGGGGAGTAAGAGCTAGAACCACTGCTGGAGAGTAAGAGCTAGATGCTGAGGTGACGTAATAAAGACGAAGAGAAGAGGGGAACATAGTGAAGGTGGAAGTGACGTAGTGAAGGTGCAAGTGACGTAGTGGTGGTAGGAGTGACGTAGGTAAGAGTGACGTAATGAAGGTGAGAGTGACGTAGTGAAGGTGGGAGTGACGTAATGAGAGGGTAGGGGTGACGTAATGAGAGTAAGAGTGACGTAGTGAGGCAGGGGTGACGTAGTGATGGTAGGGGTGACGTAGTGAGGGTAGGGGTGACGTAGGTAGCTATTTTAAGGCAGAGTGGGCCAGATGACGTGGTTGGTCGTAGAACTTTAAGGTAGACAGGTGGAGGCAGACTGGTCTAGGTGACGTAGCTGAGGGTTCCAGGAACCACGTATGATGCGAGGAGGGGAGAGGGAGGGGATGGGGGAGGGTGGAGGGGAGAGTTGGGAGGAGGTGATGCAGATGAATGAATATGAAGCCAGCAGGAGGAAGGAAGGCAGGGAGGAAGGAAGGAAGGCAGGGAGGAAGGAAGGAAGGCAGGGATGAAGGAAGGAAGGCAGGGAGGAAGGAAGGCAGGGAGGAAGGAAGGCAGGGAGGAAGGAAGGAAGGCAGGGAGGAAGGAAGGAAGGCAGGGAGGAAGGAAGGAAGGCAGGGAGGAAGGAAGGAAGGCAGGGAGGAAGGAAGGAAGGAAGGGAGGAAGGAAGGAAGGCAGGGAGGAAGGAAGGAAGGCAGGGAGGAAGGAAGGAAGGCAGGGAGGAAGGAAGGAAGGCAGGGAGGAAGGAAGGAAGGAAGGCAGGGAGGAAGTAAGGAAGGCAGGGAGGAAGGAAGGAAGGCAGGGAGGAAGGAAGGCAGGGAGGAAGGAAGGTAGGGAGGAAGGAAGGCAGGGAGGAAGGAAGGCAGGGAGGAAGGAAGGTAAGGAGGAAGGAAGGCAGGGAGGAAGGAAAGCAGGGATGAAGGAAGGCAGGAAGGAAGGGAGGCAGGAAGGCAGGGAAGAAGGTGAGGAGGGAGAGAGGAAGGAAGGAAGGCAGGGAGGAAGGAAGGCAGGAAGGAAGGAAGGCAGGGAGGAAGGAATGAAGGCAGGAAGGAAGGAAAGCAGGGAGGGAGGGAGGCAGGGAGGTAGGAAGGCAGGGAAGGTGAGGAGAGAGGGAGGGAGGGAGGAAGGAAGGAAGGGAGGGAGGAATTAAGGCAGGGGGAAAGGAAGGCAGGGAGGAAGGAAGGTAGGGAGGAAGGAAGGCAGGGAGGAAGGAAGGCAGGGGGAAAGGAAG
The DNA here is from genome assembly GCA_009830355.1 of Cherax destructor. Classification (NCBI taxonomy): domain Eukaryota; kingdom Metazoa; phylum Arthropoda; class Malacostraca; order Decapoda; family Parastacidae; genus Cherax; species Cherax destructor. The sequence continues at coordinate 20,021 of WNWK01003701.1, forward strand.
GCAGGGAGGAAGGAAGGCAGGGAGTAAGGGAGGAAGGTGAGGAGAGAGGAAGGGAGGGAGGAAGGTATGCAGGGAGGAAAGTTAAGAGAGAGGATGAAAGGGAGAGACGTGGGTGAAGGGATGAGTAGTGACATTCTTCCCTCACTCCATGGAGGGAAAGTACTGGAGGTACACAGTGCCCTCCTTGACCTCACCATCTCCCTCCCTCCTCTCTCCCTCTCTCCTTGTGGGTGTGGGAGCGACCACACAAGTGCGGGTTTGGGAACGTCCTCACGAGCGTGGGTGTGGGAGCGTCCTCACGAGCGTGGGTGTGGGAGCGTCCACACAAGTGTAGGTGTGAGAGCGTCCACACAAGTGTGGGTGTGGGAGCGTCCACACAAGTGTGCGAGTGAGAGCGTCCACACAAGCGTGGGTGTGGGAGCGTCCACAAGTGTGGGTGTGGGAGCGTCCTCACGAGCGTGGGTGTGGGAACGTCCACATGGGAAAGATAGATTGCAGAGAATTCTAACCTACACCGAGTGTGTCTACTGAGAATAATCTTTTCTAGCTATATTAAGAACTATTGTGTATTATCTAGGTATGTGAGTCAAAGATAGAGGAGCAGAAGGCTCTCTCCCCACCCTTCACTCCCTCCGATCACTGCCGGAATGAACACAAGGAAAAATACCTATCCAGCCATACTGGATGACCACTCACAGAGCTGTTTGTACCTCTGGTTCTACTTGTGGTTACCACCAGTTCTGCTATGACTGTCACAGCCATCTACCTCTACCACCTCTACTACTGCTGTTATTGACACTGGTGCCTCGTCGTCAACGTTGATCGTCCTCGTGCAGTTGCTGAACAAACATCAAGGACCTCTTGACTTTAGATTCCACTATATCTGCTGAATGTATACGACAGTCCGCCTGGGTTTAGTCTAGGTTTAGTGTGGTTTTAGTCTAGGTTTAGAGCGGGTTTAGTGAGGCAGCGAGTGTACTATGCAACATCTCGCTCCTGTTCTCCCTCACCGTAATCTACACCTTGCTGAGCTATAAAGCAATTTGGGCTGACCCAGATTTTTTGACTGACAGATTTATACAGAGCATGCAGGTCCTGGAGGCTCTAGCAACTCCACCTACTAGGGTGCCAAAGAGCTTGTCCAGCTGGTTCTTGGAAGGTGCTTGTCCAGCAGGTCTAGTAAAGTGTTTGTCCAGCTGGTTCTTGAACCACTGTGTTGTCTTCACACTCACAACGTCAGCTTGCAGTATGGTCCATTCTGATATAATTCTGTTTGCAAGACAGTCTTGGGATACGTTTGTGTTGCATCTTCTGCCTCCTAGTTTCATTTCATTGTTGAGAGTGGGCGTGGGTGTAGGGGCGTACACATGAGCGTGGGTGCGGGGGCGTACATACGAGCGTGGGGTGTGGGGGCGTGCATATGAGCGTGAGTGAAGGAGCGTCTATATTAGCGTGGGTGTGGGAGCGTCTACATTAGCGTGGGTGTGGCCCGGGACGTCTACATGAGAGTGGGCGTGGGAACGTATACATGAGCGCGGGTGTGGTAACGTACACATGAGCGTAGGTGTGGGAACGTACACATGAGCGTAGGTGTGGGAACGTACACATGAGCGTAGGTGTCGGAACGTACACACGAGCGTGGGTGTGGGAACGTACACATGAGTGTGGGTGTGGGAACGTACACATGAGCGTGGGCGTGGGAACGTACACATGAGCGTGGGTGTGGGAACGTACACAACGTGACTGTACTGTATACACAGTGATATTAATTGATGCGTCTCCTTTGCAACGTATACGTCGCCTCTGCGACGTATGCTTCACACGCCACGCTTCTGGCTTGGACGCACGAGAATGTGCGTCTTCCTCCCCTCCCCCTGAACGTCTAAAATGACATCAACAACAACGTCAATATATTCCTCCCAAGCCTGAACCTTACGTCTATCCGTCCGTCTATCCGTCCGTCTGTCCGTTCGTCCGTCCGTCTGTCCGTTCGTCCGTCCGTTCGTCCGTCCGTCTGTCCGTTCGTCGTAGACGCCCAGCCACACGTCGGGAAATATATTAAAAAAAAGAAGTAAAGGAATTGGAAATGGGTGGGCAGCCATGACGAAGCCAGAAATCAATATACTTGGTGCTGGTTGCCATGGCGACAATGACGTCACGGGCGGACAGTCGATAGCGCCGTGGGATAGTCTCCCTCAGCACGATTTTCCCTCACAAATGGCGTCCAGGGACTTAGCAAAACCAACCCTTCATGGGCGATGATGAGGGCTGAAGGGGGAAGTGGGCGCCCGCGGGCGTGGGTCGCATGGGGGTGGGTTAGGGTGGGGGGATCTTGCGTTGAACGTACCATGGTAGCGTTGAGAGGGGCGGCAGGAGGCGTGGCTGGAGGCGTCTGCCAACCTTCCCCCCAGCCCCTCTACCCCTGGAGGAGGAAGCACTAGCGTGCGATAGCTGGTGCGAGTGTTGTGGTGAAACAGCCCCGTTGTAAGATCCGGCCTCTTACCTTCTTCCTCTCTCCCTACATCACAACAAATACCTACCCCTTTATATACCGGACTTCCTTGGAATACAACCCTCCTGCCTTCCCTCATACACACGTATAGGGTTGTCCTTCCTTCCTCCTCCTCTTCCTTCCTTCCTTCCTTCCTTTCCCTTCCAGTGTCTCTCTCTCCTCCACGCTGCACTATCCACACCTAGCGACAGGATCATGGATACCTCACTGCCTCTCCAAGCCACTTATACCCAACCACAAGTGTCTACGAACCTCAACCTCTGTGATAGTGTGTTAAAATCTCTCCAGTGGTGAGTGAACTAACTAAAGAGTGAGAGAGTAAGAGAGAGAGAAAGAGAGAGAAATCCCCCCAAAAAAGGGGAAGCCAAGAGGAGGGTTCCTCTCTTCTCTTATTCCTCCTACTTCTCCTCCTCCTGCTCCTCCTCTTCCTTCCCATTAACCACATTCGTTCCACCTCCTCTTCTTCCTCTTGTGATCGTCTTCACACCCTCTTGGACCTGGCTTCCGAAATCCAGGTATCACAACAGGTAAGATACTATACATTAGAAAGGTGATACTGGGACGGTCACCTCTGTCACCTTTGTATACCTCTATGTCGTATGTCGAAGTTGTCCTGGTATGTCTCACATTATATGTTCGTGTCATATATGTGTATCAAATGTGTGTCATATGTGTGTGTCATACGTGTGTATTATGACGTGTGTCATATGTGTCATGTATGTATTATATGTGTGTGTCATGACATGTGCGTGTCATACGTATGTCGTTATATGTGTGTGTCATGATATGTGTGTGTGTCATGATATGTGTCATGTGTGTGTGTCATATGTGTCATATATGTGTCTCATGATATGTGAGTGCCATATGCGTATGATATAATGTGCCATGATAGGTGTATGTCAGGATATGCGTCTGTCATGATATGTGTGTCGTGATGTGTCATGATATATGAGTGTCATATGTGTCATGATATGTGTGTGTCATATGTGTCATGATATTTGTCTTGATATACTTGTGAATCATAAGATAGTTGAGTCATGTGTGACATGATGTGTTTCACATATGTGTATGTCATAATACATGCCATGATATAATTGTCATGATCCATGAGTGTCATAATTTAGTGTGTCATGATATAATTGTCATGATATAGTTGTCATGATCCATGAGTGTCATAATTTAGTGTGTCATGATATAATTGTCATGATATAGTATGTCATGATACAGTAGTATAATAGTGTGTCATGATATAGGTGTGTCATAATGTGGCATGATATAGTAGTGTCATGATATAATTGTGTCATGATATAATTGTGTCATGATATAATTGTGTCATGATATAGTTGTGTCATGATATAGTTGTCATAATATAGTTGTGTCATGATATAGGTGTGTCATGATATAGGTGTGTCATGATATAGGTGTGTCATGATATAGGTGTCATGATATAGTTGTGTCATGATATAGTTGTGTCATGATATAGTTGTGTCATGATATAGTTGTGTCATGATATAGTTGTGTCATGATATAGTTGTGTCATGATATAGTTGTGTCATGATATAGTTGTGTCATGATATAGTTGTGTCATGATATAGTTGTGTCATGATATAGTTGTGTCATGATATAGTTGTGTCATGATATAGTTGTGTCATGATATAGGTGTGTCAGGATATAGTTGTGTCATGATATAGGTGTGTCAGGATATAGGTGTGTCATGATATAGTTGTGTCATGATATAGTTGTGTCATGATATAGTTGTGTCATGATATAGTTGTCATGATATAGGTGTGTCAGGATATAGGTGTGTCATGATATAGTTGTGTCATGATATAGGTGTGTCAGGATATAGTTGTGTCATGATATAGGTGTGTCAGGATATAGGTGTGTCATGATATAGGTGTGTCAGGATATAGTTGTGTCATGATATAGGTGTGTCATGATATAGTTGTGTCATGATATAGTTGTGTCATGATATAGGTGTGTCATGATATAGTTGTGTCATGATATAGTTGTGTCATGATATAGGTGTGTCAGGATATAGGTGTGTCATGATATAGGTGTCATAATACAGGTGTGTCATGATATAGGTGTGTCATGATATAGGTGTGTCATGATATAGGTGTGTCATGATATAGGTGTGTCATAATACAGTTGTGTCATGATATAGGTGTGTCATAATACAGGTGTGTCATGATATAGGTGTGTCATGATATAAGTGAGTCATGATATAGGTGTGTCATGATAAAGGTGTGTCATAATACAGGTGTCATGATACAGGTGTGTCATGATATAGGTGTGTCATGATACAGGTGTGTCATGATATATGTGTGTCATGAGAGATACGTGGTATAAGAAGGCCGTATAATGACAGAAAGCAGTTCATGGCATGGCACATAACCGAAACATGTCGCAACATGCATGCGACATGATCTGCAAATTTCACGATATTAAAGTGAGGTGAATTTGATCGACAAAGTTTTCCAAGTTTTTCCAAGTCAAGGAACTGTTTTTTTAAAACAATAAATTTCTTGAACAATATCGAGAAAAAAAATGCACGGAGTCTGACACTGCATACGTCCATTTAAAACACCTTTTATTATCAATGTACCTTGTGATAAATTCATGGTATGGACATATTTTTTTACTGATTTTCGAATGCAGTAATCATTCAATTTTTCAAAACCTTGTTTGATTAAATCTGTAATGTTAACATGACGGGAGAGCAACACAAAATAGCTTTGACATTTTCTGTTAAGAATAACGTTTTTTGGAATAAAGAATTTCGAACCTGAACCTGTGAACTCCGACAAGGGGATGTGAGTGTATGCACCCGACCACCGAAAGAACTGATAATACATCTATAAATTGCTGTTAATAACATTAAATTTTTATTATAACTGTCGTGAATCAAGACATCTACAGTTAGACAGAGTAATAAGTTAACCTGGTCCACCACAGCGAGCAGTTTTTGATCCTCAGCAGTGTGTTTATACCAGATGCTGGTGTTGTCTTGCTGTGACAGCATGGAGGAGGTAACACGGAGCATATTGTGCTGTTGTCTTGCTGTGACAGCATGGAGGAGGTAACACGGAGGGAGCAGTAAACACGGAGCATATTGTGCTGTTGTCTTGCTGTGACAGCATGGAGGAGGTAACACGGAGCATATTGTGCTGTTGTCTTGCTGTGACAGCATGGAGGAGGTAACACGGAGCATATTGTGCTGTTGTCTTGCTGTGACAGCATGGAGGAGGTAACAGCTACCAGTTCCCTTACAACACAGCTGAATCTTTCAAAGTTAGCACTTCACGTGAAAACATTACAAATGTCTCTCAGAGTTCTTCAACCCAGTCCTTCTTTCTGTCGTTATTCACACGTTTCACCCTTTAAAAAAATTATAAACAGACCAAAGACGGTAAAAACAGTTCTTTCTCTGTCCTAGTAGTGAAAAACCTCACAGAATCCCAAACTCCTTTCGTATAGAAACTCAAGACGCTTCCACGACACTTCGAAGTAGAGTATGGTGGGTCAAGGCCCTTCCTTGATATTTCGAAGTAGAGAACCACCATTTTCCACTTGGAAGTGTCATGGGCGTTACACTGTGTCGTTATCCTGGTCTTCCCAAGCGTGTGGACTGTGTGAGGAGCTACGAAATGTCTCGTTTTAAACCTAAGGACACAGACGAATTCCTCGTTAATCACTTGAGAACGAGAGAAAATTTTACGCTTTAAAATGGCAATGGATACCTCTTACTCACATTATTATTATAATTATTATTATTTTATTAAAAGGAAAACGCTGAGCTTGTTCCAGATGACTGACTTCATCATAAGAAATATTGATATTTCTCCTGATAAAAATAAAGGCAACCGTTTTGGAAGCTCTTGTAAAAGAACGAGCGTTTACTGGGACAACGTTTCACTCTGGTAAAGGTACATCACAAGCAAAACGTTGTACCAGAAAGCTTATTCTGTAACGTGTATCGTCGTTTTACTATTGTAAACAGTTCCCTATTTGAGTCTGTCAAAACGCCCCTGCTCTATGCATGCGTGAATATATATATATATATATATATATATATATATATATATATATATATATATATATATATATATAGTCGTGCCGAATAGGTAAAACTGGTCAATTAGCAAGAACTCATTTAAAATTATGTCCTTTCTAAAACTTTCTCATATGCATTCAAAGATATATTTTTTCATTTATGTTAATATAAAAATTAATGATTTAGTACCAAAGGAACCTTAGGAAAATTACCTAACCTTATTATAACAAGCGCAATGTAATTTAGCCCAATTAAACTAAATATATTTTATACAAGTTTACAATAATTTAATAATAAACAAACACAATGAAATATATATATTTGTTTTTCGTTAGATTCAGAATAATTTTTGCGAAATTATTGCATACACAAATTTTCGCTTGCCCTATTTGGCAAGAAGTGTGTTGCTATTTAAGCCAAAATCGCAAGTTTTACTTATTCGGCACGACTATTTACTTATTTATATTGCATTGGATCTTTATTCATGTATAAAATGTCGTCACCCTCGTAACCTTTCCCTCGGCCCTCACTTGTGGTGTGTGTGTGTGTGTGTGTATGTGTGTGTGTAGTGTGTGTGTGTGTATGTGTGTGTGTGTGTGTGTGTGTGTGTATGTGTGTGTGTGTGTGTGTGTGTGTGTGTGTGTGTGTGTGTGTGTGTGTGTGTGTGTGTGTGTGTGTGTGTGTGTGTGTGTGTGTGTGTGTGTGTGTGTGTTGTGGGGTGTGTGTGTGTGTGTGTGTGTGTGTGTGTGTGTGTGTGTGTGTGTGTTGTGTTGTGTGTGTATGTGTGTGTGTGTGTGTGTGTGTGTGTGTGGTGGTGTGTGTGTGTGTGTATGTTGTGTGTGTGTGTGTGTGTGTGTGTGTGTGTGTGTGTGTGTGTGTGTGTGTGTGTGCGCCTCTTTACCTAGTGCCTC
>WNWK01003701.1:37500-47500 GCA_009830355.1 Cherax destructor
TAATTCCTCCTACATTTTGTAGTTTCCAAATTAATCTTTCATGAGGAACTCTTATCAAATGCTGTCTTGAAGTCCCGGTAATTACAGTCTTCCCATCCATCTCTTTCTTGGACAGTTTCCTTAACTCTGTCTTAGTTTAACAGATTTGATATACGTACGTAAATGTGAAGACCGAAAATCATATTGTTTATCATTGAGTATGTTATTATTGAGATGTGTTTATCATTGAGTATGTTATTATTGATATTTGTTTATCATTGAGTATGTTATTATTCTCTAGGAGTTGATTTCATTCTAATGGCTTTTTCTAATAATTTTATAACCCTTGTCAGCGAAATCTGTCTTTTAAATACAGGCACAATATGTGCCATTTTCTATATGTTTTCTAATTTACAGTCCCACAGTGAAATCTGTAGTGAAAGTTTTCCATAGTGGATAACATAACTCATCTGCACATTCTTTTAAGAGCCAAGGTGCTATCCCGTCCGGTCCTAGAGCTTTATTCTGGTCAGCGTATAGTAACAGTTTCTTTGCTTCTGTTTTTGTTATTTCAATAATCTACAATTCAATTGTCTATCTGGGATTAAAATATCCTACACGAAAAATATCATTTGTGAACACTGAAGCCTTCCTCCTGCGCCTCGCTGGTTTTTGCCCTCGTCATTTATTCTTTGTATTTCGTCTTTAACATTTAGATTCTACCTTACTCTTGTCTACTTCATCCTTTTCAAAATTCCTTTATTCCCATCTCTTTATATTTGTATATTCATTTCTAGTCTCCTTGAATCTGTGATCAGTTTCTTGACCCTCTCGCTTCCTGTACTGATTCTAAGCATTGCCCTGTTTTTACAGCTCTCAAACACCATCCATAAAAGAATTCTTTATCATTCTCTCTTATATTCCTTTTAGCAACAATCTGTTTAATCCCATTTTCATATACCATATAAAACTCTTTATACTTATATCTGTCACTTGTAAAATACTGTTCCATTTAATTTCTCTAAAATACAGTTTTAAAAGCACTGTAATTCTCTTACTTATAAACAAATCATTCTTGTTTGTGAATTTCTTTTTCATCTGTTTCACTGCGTATAATATATCTAAGTGAACATGATCACTCTTTTCAAGTGAACATGATCACTCTTGCCAAGTGAACATGATCACTCTTGCCAAGTGAACATGATCACTCTTGCCAAGTGAACATGATCACTCTTGCCAAGTGACATGATCACTCTTGCTAAGTGAACATGATCACTCTCCATAAGTGAACATGATCACTCTTGCCAAGTGAACATGATCACTCTTGCCAAGTGAACATGATCACTCTCCCCAAGTGAACATGATCACTCTTGTCAAGTGAACATGATCACTCTTGCCAAATGAACATGATCACTCTTGCCAAGTGAACATGATCCCTCTTGCCAAGTGAACATGATCACTCTTGCCAAGTGAACATGATCACTCTTGCCAAGTGAACATGATCACTCTTGCCAAGTGAACATGATCACTCTTGCCAAGTGAACATGATCACTCTTGCCAAGTGAACATGATCACTCTTGCCAAGTGAACATGATCACTCTTGCCAAGTGAACATGATCACTCTCCCCAAGTGGGTTTAAGAAGGTTGGACTAAAAATTTTCTCTGCTGTGGAAGTAAACATCTAAACACAATATTGACGGTGTGTTTCTGCCTCTCATTCTTCTCCCTTAATTTATATGCTGATGCGTAAAAAAACACCTCATTATATTTAGGAAATCTATTGACCATTATTTACAGTTCCAGCCTCAAAGAATGACCAATTTATTTCTTTATGGATAAAATCTTCAAATACAATAGCTTTTTTTTCCTTATCACGGTCACTTTTCATCAATAGTTCCATAAGGATGTTATATAATCACTCATGTATACTATCGAACTTTAAGTTTTATTAAATGGTGATTTATATACATTTACTATTTAAGAGTTTCTCATCTTTTATCGTGCTCTTATTACTAAAATTTTCAGTATTTTGCATTTCAATTCCCATAACTTGACCAATATTGTCAATCCTCTTCCTTTCTTCCTTACTCTCTCTCTCTCTCTCTCTCTCTCTCTCTCTCTCTCTCTCTCTCTCTCTCTCTTCTCTCTCTCTCTCTCTCTCTCTCTCTCTCTTCTTCTCATAACAGTATAATTTCCGTCCATTACAACCTCATTTAAAATACGTTTTTCCAGTCTGGTTTCATTTAGACAGACTAAATCAGGTTTCTTTTCATTAATTATATCCCTACGATCTAACTTTATTAGAGATTTCATCTGTTTTAGTGTATAAAATCTTCAGAAATGTATTATTGTTATTCTTGCCCGTTCTCCCATTTGTTTTAATGGGATTTTTCACCCATCATGTGGTTGCTTCTTTGAAAGAAAAAAAAACATTTGATGGGTCTGTATGTCCCTGTTGTTCTATAAAAAATGTTTAGGAAATCTTTTATTTTCACTCTGTCTTCCTTCGAAAGATCTTGTCTAATTCGTACCATATATCCCCTCTTATATTTGATCACCTTAGCTTTTTCTTCCTTATGCTTAAAGTTTTTTTTTCAGGGGCCTATGTTTGTCTTTCTCATATTTTCCAATAGGCATATATGCCATTTTATGTTCTTGAAAGCGGAAATTCACAAAACATTTAATCTCATTTACGTGTTTACTTCCTCTTTACTTATTTCTATTCGTGATTTTATTTCCTTTTAAACACAATAAGTGTTTTATTTTTATCAATAGCGTCTCTCAATAACTTAAGTTATTTTCAATCTCATTTTTTTAATTTCTTGACTAATATTGGTTCTAGTAGTGAACTGTTTAGCTATTATCACCTGTTGTTCAATTTCTGTCTTTCCTTTGGTGAATATTGCAAATGTGTCTTCAGTCTTGGATTTACATTCTTTCAGACTTTCCCTCTCCTTCTCTAAGCTTCAGTTGACATTTTCATTTTTTTTAAAGTTAGATTTTCCTTATTTAATTGTTTTATTAACCCTCGTTGTCTAACCTGATTTCGTTCAATTATAGTTATTCTATCCAACCATCCACTGGTTCTCCTGTGTGCAGGTGTGTCAACACAGCTGTGCTTAGCTCGTGCAACCTCTGCAATGTTGTCAACAAAAGCATCATTGATCTGTTGTGAAACTCTGTTTCTCCATAGTACATTAAATACGTTTCATATAATATGTTTCATATAAATAATTGCCTTCTATTATTGTGGACATGACTCACATAACACACTTTACTTCCCACACTACACAGCAGCGCAGTTCTTTGTACCAGGAAGACGTGGCGTGTGTGTGTGTGTAGTGTAAACAAAGGAAGAATGGACGGGGACTCGAACCGTGGTCGTGCACGAAGAGTAACAATTGGTGCCGCTGATGCAACCAACTCCCAAAATTGCAGGTTGTAAATTCTTCTTATTTTAAGCTCTGTGTTTTGCATCTACAGCTCTGGAGTCTGCTAAATGCTAGTACCACAGTTCGAGTCCCCATCCTTTCTTCTGTTTATTTACTGACCATTTTTTTAGACTGATCTTGGGTATATACTATACGGTACTGCTATGCTAGCACACATGTTTGGTTTATTAAATAACGTTTATTGCGGATAAGATATACCCGTGTGGCATTAGTACATATTGTGATGAGTACACAAAGAGCTTAACCAGTGAAGATCCATACTAGAGATTAAAGTATCCTGGACTGATGGTGAACTGGGTACGTGTACTCTAAATGACCCTCTGTGTATTCAACCGGGTTTAAAGGCAATTAACCAACCAGCCAATGTGAATCATTCGGTACATGCAGTGGTGGAGGCTCGATCCACCTTACGGCTAGTACCACCAGATACGCACGTGACCTGGTTTCCTCATTCAGGCTGTTGTGTCGAATGTGTTACAAAATGTGGGTTAGTTATGAATGTTATAGAGAACATTCTCTGTATATGCCTGCCGTTTTCTGCTCCACTTCCTTAGAGACACAGAGGAATTCCATGCACAGGTTTAGGGTCAGGAATGATACAGCACACGAGGCTAGGAATTAGCGAATCCGGTCGTAACTAATTAAAAAGGGGGACCAGGAACTGAGACTCGACACATCTTTAAGCTACAAACACACGCACGCACACACACACACGCACACACACACACACACACACACACACACACACGCACACACAAACACAAACATCACTCCATTCCGAGCCAATTCATAAAAACAATGGGGACCAGGAGCTAGCTCTTTCACTTTAGATGATTACGGCATTACCACACAGAGGCAGCAACAGGTCAACAACTCTGACCTTCAACATGGCCGCCATTACAGACTCACAGTAAACAAAATAATTCCAGCTGATATTGGCTGCCTAGACCAAGGTCACTCTGGTGGCTGCCTTACAAACTGGGTCACTGGCGCGAGGGAAAAAGGACGAGGGGAAGAGGACGAGGGGAAGAGGAAGAGGAGGTGGAAGGGAGGTGGCAGGATGCTTGGCAGTTAATGCAGTGGAAATGGAGAAGTCTTCGTCTTCTCAGTTCACGTCTAATTTCCTCCCATTTCCCAGACGCTGGGAAACGATTCTCATAAATGTAATGAAAGAATAATAATAGTAATAAAATTAATAATAAAAAATAGTAGATAATAATAATAATAATAATAATAATAATAATAATAATAATAATAATAATTCACAAACAGCTGGGCCCCCCAGCACCAGCAGTGGACAACCGCATTTGCTGGAGGTCGAGTGTTTTTTGATTTTAAAGAAAAATGATAAATATCTCACACGGCTATATTAGTCACGGCTGGTTAGTGTATATGACTCACGAAATCGTAATGACACGTCGCTTACGCCACGGTCTGGAGTTTTGAGACTCTCTGACCGCGGGTTCGAACCCCACCCGTGGTATGGTTTGGTTAGTGTATATGGTCGTTGAGCAGTACACACACACACACACACACACACACACACACACACACACACACACACACACACACACACACACACTGCTGGACACACTGCACCCAACCTAGAAGGAGGTTAAGAAACTGCTAGGGTAACTATGTAGATACCTCAAAGGCCTTGGGCCCAGATAATATCTCTCCTTGGGTCCTGATAGAGGGAGAAGATGCACTGTGTGTGCCACTAACAACAATCTTCAATAAATCTATCGAAACAGGGCAACTACCTGAGGTGTGGAAGACAGAAAATGTCGTCCCGATTTTTAAGAAAGGTGACAGACAGGCTGCACTAAATTACAGGCCAGTGTCACTGATATGTATAGTAAGTAAAGTTTTGGAGAAGATTATCAGGAGAAGAATGGTGGAACACCTACCAAGGAACGGGCTCATACATGACAACCAGCACTGCTTCTTGGAAGGGAAATCCTGAGTCACAAACCTACTGGAGTTCTACGATAAGGTGACAGTAATAAGACGGGAGGGAGAAGGATGGGTAGACTGCATCTTCTTAGGCTGTAAGAAGGCTTTAGACACAGTACCACAAAAGAGACTGGTTGAAAAGCTAGAGGAGCAGGCAGGAATAGCTGGGAAAGTACTGCAATAGATCAGGGAATAACTGACAGGAAAGAAACAACTTGTGTTTGTACGAGAGGAGGTGTCAGAGTGCCTGCATGTGTCGAGTGGGGTTCCACAAGGGTAAGTCCTAGGTCCGGTGCTGTTTCTTGTATATGTGAAGACATGACGGAAGGGATAGACTCAGAGGTGTCCCTGCTTGCGGACAATGTGAAGCTAAAGAGAATACAAGAGGACGAGAATTAGGTAAGCCTACAAGGGGATCTGGACAGGCTGCAAGCCTGGTCCAACAAATGGCTCTTGGAGTTCAACCCCAGCAAGTGAAAAACTCACTCAAGGAAAAGAATCTTAGGGTGAGCATCATACCGAGCACATCTCCTGAGACGCACATCAACCAAATACCTGCTGCAGCATTTGGGCGCCTGGCAAACCTGAGAATAACATTTCGACATCTAAGTAAGGAGTCATTCAAGACACTGTACACCATGTACGTCAGGCTCATACTGGAGTATGAAACACAGTATGGAATCTAATGTACATCTGGTCAAACACGTCAAGAAATTAAAGAAAGTGGAAAGGTTTGCAACAAGACTAGTCATGGAGGTTAGGGGTTTGTCGTACGAGGAGAGGTTAAGGGAACTCAACCTGACAACACTAGGAAGGCAGGAGGGATAGGGAAGACATGATAACGACTTATAAAATACTGAGAGGATTGAAAAAGGTGGACAGTGACAGAATGTTTCAGAGACGTGACAAAGCAACAAGGGGTCACAACTGGAAGTTGCAGACTCAGATGGGTCAGAGGGATGCTAGGTAGCATTTCTTCAGTCATAGAGTTGTCAGGAAGTGGAACAGTCTAGAGAGTGATGTAATGGAGGTAGAATCCGTACACAGCTTTAAGAAGAGGTACGATTAAGCTCATGGAGCAGGGAGAGAGTAGACTTAGTAGCACCAGCGTATAGGCTGGGCCAAGAGCTATGAATCGACCCCTGCAACCACAATTTGGTGAATTAGATAAGGACACACACACACACACACACACACACACACACACACACACACACACACACACACACACACACACACAAGTGCAAAGTGCAAAGTCATGAAGATTGGGGAAGGGCAAAGAAGACCGCAGACGGAGTACAGTCTATGGGCAAGAGACTGCAAACCTCAATCAAGGAAAAAGTGACCCAGTAGCGGCCAGTGAAGAGGCGGGGCCAGGAACTATGACTCGACCCCTGCAACCACAACTAGGTGAGTACAACTAGGTGAGTACACACCCACCCACACACACACACACACACACCACCACACACACACACACACAACACACACACACACACAACACACCCACACACACAAACACCCACCCACCCACACACACACACACACACACACACACACACACAGGTTGTTTCAGAGAGGGAACACAGAAACAAGGGGACACAACTGGAAGCTGAAGACTCAGATGAGTCAAAGGGATGTCAGGAAACATTTCTTCAGCCACAGAGTAGTCAGGAAGTGGAATGGACTAGAGAAAGATATAGTGGAGGCAGGAACCATACATAGTTTTAAGACAAGGTATGATAAAGCTCATGGAGCAGGGAGAGCAGAGACCCAGTAGCAGACAGCGAAGAGGCGGGGCCAGGAGCTGAGTCTCGACCCCTGCAACTACAATTAGGTGAGTACAATTAGGTGAGTACATACACACACACACACACACACAAACACACACATACACACACACGTTACAAATATTGATTTTTATGTTTTTCTTCCACAGGTATGCACAGATGATGCCAGTTTTCACGAAAGGTAAGAGAGAGGAGAGAGAGAGAGAGAGAGAGAGAGAGAGAGAGAGAGAGAGAGAGAGAGAGAGAGAGAGAGAGAGAGAGAGAGAGAGAGAGAGAGAGAGAGAGAGAAGAGAGAGATAGATAGAAGAGAGAGAGAGAGAGAGAGAGAGAGAGAGAGAGAGAGAGAGAGAGAGAGATAGTGAGAGAAAGACGGGGTGGAGGGTAATGGGGAAGAAGATTAATTCTACAATGCACAACAAATCCGGCCATTATATATGACGCGACAGCATAATACTGCACCAATATAGTATATACATATTACGCTAATATATATATATACTATACGCTTACATATTTTTAATTGGTCGATCCTTTTTATAACGAGGAGGATCAAGTGAGAATATAATTAGAAAACGTCTTCAGCTTTGAATCACGCTGGGGAGGAGGAGAGGAGGAGGAGGAGAAGGAAGGAAGGAGGAAAGGAGAGGGAAGGAAGGAGGAGGAGGAGGAGGAGGAGGAGGAGGAGGAGGAGGAGGAGGAGGAGGAGGAGGAGGAGGAGGAGGAGGAGGAGAGGAGGAGGAGGAGGAGGAGGAGGAGGAGAGGAAGGAGGAGGAGGAGGAGGAGGAGGAAGGGAGGAGGAGGAGGAGGAGGAGGAGGAGGAAGGAGGAGGAGGAGGAGGAGGAGGAGGAGGAGGAGGGAGGAGGAGAGGAGGGAGGAAGGAAGGAGGAGGGAGGAAGGAAGGAGGAGGAGGAGGAGGAGGAGGAGGAGGAGGAGGAGGAGGAGGAGAGGAGGAGGAGGAGGGAGGAGGAGGAGGAGGAGGAGGAGGAGGAAGGAGAGGAGGATGAGGAAGGAGGAGGAGGAGGAGGAGGAGGAGGGGGAGGAGGAGGAGGAGGAGGAGGAGGAGGAGGGGGAGGAGGAGGAGGCTCAGGTGAAGAGGTTTGAAGTAGGACTGGTGGATTTTCACTAGGTTCAAGCCACGTAATTTTGTCGTATATAAAAAAAAAGGCCATCCCTTATTTCATCATTAAATTTTAGTTGTTGTAAGTCGTGGTGGTGAGAGTTCATCAATACCCAAACGTGAGGGAATCTTCTGGAAGCATGTTAATAGTGAGTTCTCAGTACCTCACACGGGACTTATTGGATAATTTATTGAGTAGTATTGAAGTGGAGGAGGGGGGGATATTGAGGCCAAGACTAGGCTACAGTAACAGACACTGGGGAGTCAGACGCCGACCTGGCGACGGACAACCACTCTCTCTCTCTCTCTCTCTCAAACATAATTTGTACGTGAAGAATACCCGTCAGATATGATCGTGCACAATATCCGTGTAATCTGATCACGAGTAATATCCGTCTTATTTGATCGGGATGAATATCCGTCTAATTTTACCGAGAAGACATTTCCCGTCACATTTTTACCGCGTAAAAAAATTCCCCCCCTCCCCCCCGTCTAATTTTTGCCGCGAGAAATTTCCCGCCAAAAGTTACCGCTTGTAAATTTATCCGCGTCAACTTTACCGCCAAAAGTTTTTTACTCTGGGGATTCTTGCCATAGTTTCTCCGGCGCGAACCTTTCAACCAAACGTTTACCAGCACAGACTTGCAACCATAGTTATGCACTGCTCCCTGCAAAAAAAAAAAAAAAACGATCTTTTGGCATAAGTTAAAGGAATTCAGATTTCCCAAGCCACGTGTGACCCATTACTTAAATATAGACATCTTATATTTTACTTGTAAATGCAATTTTTCAATTGGATATTTAGAGTGTGTTTGCCAATGCAAGAATATAATTGGTTAAAGTCACGAGGAAAAAAAAGAATCATCGAGGTTAAGATAATTTTATGAGACTTAAACAAATGAAAATCATGCAAAATAAACACATAAAAAAGCCACTTGTATGGATTAATTCGTGTGAAAACAGAGTTTTGTTTGGCAACAGAAAACGAAACAGTGAGAAGTGTTTAAATAAGAAAATAAGACAACGAGTGAGTCCCTCAGAGAGTGCAAACTTCTCTCACTCAGCAGTGTTGACACCAGTGGCGTCAGTCTTGTTGACACCAGTGGCGTCAGTCTTGTTGACACCAGTGGCGTCAGTCTTGTTGACACCAGTGGCGTCAGTCTTGTTGACACCAGTGGCGTCAGTCTTGTTGACATCAGTGGCGTCAGTCTTGTTGACACCAGTGGCGTCAGTCTTGTTGACACCAGTGGCGTCAGTCTTGTTGACTCAGTGTTGACTCCAGTGGCTTCAGTCTTCTTGACACAGTGGCTATAACCTGATTGTGTTAACAAAGTGGTAGTAACTGGATCTTCTTTACAGAGAACTGTAGTGTTGATAACAGTCTGCAATATGGGAAATACGGTGTCTGGTCTCTGGAGTGATTGCGTGTGTGTGTGTGTGTTTTGTTATATATATATATATATTGTTTTTTTGTTTTTTCAACAAGTCGGCCGTCTCCCACCGAGGCAGGGTGACCCAAAAAGAAAGAAAATCCCCAAAAAGAAAATACTTTCATCATCATTCAACACTTTCACCACACTCATACATAATCACTGTCTTTGCAGAGGAGCTCAGATACGATAGCTGAGAATAGTCCCTCCCAGCTGTCACTATCCCAGACCCCTCCTTTAAAGTGCAGGCATTGTACTTCCCATTTCCAGGACTC
>WNWK01003701.1:55000-158894 GCA_009830355.1 Cherax destructor
GCGGATTGTTAGCTCGGTCGGGTGAACCGGTCAGCGGATCGTTAGCTCGGTCGGGTGGACCGGTCGGCGGATCGTTAGCTCGGTCGGGTGGACCGATCGGCGGATCGTTAGCTCGGTCGGGTGGACCGGTCGGCGGATCGTTAGCTCGGTCGGGTGGACCGGTCGGCGGATTGTTAGCTCTGTCGGGTGAACCGGTCAGCGGATCGTTAGCTCGGTGGGGTGGACCGGTCGGTGAATGGATGAACGATTCAACGAAGAGATCTACAAAACTTCAATCGAACATTAAACACTCTACTTCTTTATCTATCTACCTATATATCTGCTTATCTAAGTTCCTGCCTGCCTATATACCTATCTATTGACCTACCTTCCTATCTATTTACCCGCCTTTCTACGTATTTACTTATATATCTACCTGCCTACTTACTTATTTATATATCTGACTATCTTCCTATTTACCTATCTTCTTACCTATAATGCCTACCTTCCTATCTACCTATTTACAGGGAATCTAAATTTAAAAACTCTGATTTGAACGCCTCTTGGTTGCCATGGTGACCCGGTTACCATCTCTCTATAGACGAAGAGAATATATGAGAAAGATGAAAACGAAGAAGAAGAAGAGGAGGAGGAGGAATGACAATAGAGTCTACCAGCCAGTTATAAAATGAATGGATTTTAGACTCAGACAGAGAGCAAGGAGAGGAGAGTCTTTTATTGTGTTGAAAACTGGAGGTAATCCTCGACCCTCTGTGTGTGTGTTTATCTCGTCTGTCTGTCTCTGTCTGTCTCGTCTCTCTTCTCTCTCTCTCTCTCTCTCTCTCTCTCTCTCTCTCTCTCTCTCTCTCTCTCTCTCTCTCTCTCTTATATTTTTTATGTTTCCTTATATCTCCACTTGATCTCTTTCTCACATGTCTTCCTTCCTGTCACCCCCTTAACTTCTTCTCCCTCCTCCCTATCCTAATCCTCCTCACTAATCCTATTCCCCGTCCATTACCAATACTCCTCAGACTGTATTGTTCCTTTCTATTTCCTATCACTTCCCTCTTCTCTCCTCTCCCCTCTCCTCTACTGTCTTCCGTCCACTACTTCCCCATCTCCTTATTTCACCTCGTCCCTGGAATCTATATATTTATTTATTTAATCTTATCATTGCCTTTATTCTCTCCCTCTAAACCCCTTTCTCCTCCATAACTCTTTCCACCCTTTCTTCTTTCTTTTACTTTCACACACACACACACACCTAGTAGCGACCAGCGAAGAGGGGGCCAGGAGCTGTGGATCGACCCCTGCAACCACATATAGGTGAGCACACACACACTGCCTCCTCGAATTTAACCCCGCCAAATGCAAAGTCATGAAGATCGGGGAAGGGCAAAGAAGACCGCAGACAGAGTATAGGCTAGGTGGCCAAAGACTGCAAACCTCACTCAAGGAAAAGGATCTTGGGGTGAGTATAATACCGAGCACATCTCCCGAGGCGTACATCAATCAGATAACTGCTGCAGCATACGGGCGCCTGGCAAACCTGAGAATAGCGTTCCGATACCTCAAGCCAGATAGGGACACTGCAAAAAAACCTACCAGTGGTGGCATCGCAGGATTACCAGTGGTGACACTGCAGGAGGGATTACCGTCCTGTTTTTACCTTGTTTAAGGAATCGTTCAAGACTATGTACACCATGTACGTCAGGCCTATACTGGAGTATGTAGCACCTGTTTGGAACCTCACACCTGGTCAAGCACGTCAATAAATTAGAGAAAGTGAAAAGGTTTGCAACAAGACTAGTTCCAGAGCTAAGGGGAACGTCCAACGAAGAAAGATTAAGGAAAAATGGCCTGACGATACTGGAGGACAGGAGGGTTAGGGCAGACATGATAACGACATACAAAATACTGCAAGGAATTGACAAGGTAGACAAAGACAGGATGTTCCAGAGATGGGACACAGAAACAAGGGGTCACAATTGGAAGTTGAAGACTCAGATGAGTCAAAGAGATGTTAAGAAGTATTTCTTTAGTCATAGAATTGTCAGGAAGTGGAATAGTCTGGCAAGTGACGTAGTGGAGGCAGGAACCATACATAATTTTAAGACGAGGTATGATAAAGCTCATGGAGCAGGGAGAGAGAGTGGACTTAATAACGATCAGTGAAGAGGCGGGGCCAGGAGCTATGACTCGACGCTTGAAACCACAAATATGTGAGTACAAATGAGTACACACACACACACACACACACACGTGGTACAAGGCTGACAAGAGGAATAGGAACTATATTGAGACGTTTCTCTTGAGGACCAGGATGCTTCAGTCAGGAGACAAGGATGGATAACAAGAGTGTTTACTCAAGCGTAGACAAGTATATGGCCGGTCATTGAGATCACTGTGTGGGAACAGTGCCAGATAGGGACACTGCAAAAAAACCTACCAGTGGTGGCATCGCAGGATTACCAGTGGTGACACTGCAGGAGGGATTACCGTCCTGTTTTTACCTTGTTTATGCAGAAGTTGAGCAAAGTATTGTTCCTACGTGCCTCAGGCGTCACTTCATGCTGTGACTTCAAGGATGTTCATACATCCTGGTTGCGGGAGGTCTCGACCCACAGGACCAGACCCCACAACTGATGTTTTGGAAAGGAGCTAAACACGAGCTGGAAGCTGCGCTGATCTGTAATTTGTAAAATGGGAGAGGGAGGGAGACGACCGGACATGAAATACATCCTGTGAGGAAAAATGCTGTAGACAGTGCGGAAGAAGAAAGATATGGGAGCACACACTACACCGAGCATATCCCTAGTGCCAAATTTAAGATTCATAAAAATCATATGAGCTTTAAACTGTTTTCAAGAAGAAAGGTTTATACAGAACCTCATAGACAACATACGCTAGATCTATCTCAGAGTATGAACCTCGCACATGTATATCAACTAGATAAGGTCCAAAGGTTCGCAACTAGATTGGCACCGGAAGTGAGGGGAATGAAATACAAGATAAAGCTTAAGGCAAGTTATGAATAACAGAGATGGAGGAGGAGGAAGATTAGGAGGAGAAGGAGGAGGAGGAGAAGGAGGAGGAGGAGGAGGAGGAGGAGAAGGAGGAGGAGGAGGAGGAGGAGAAGGAGGAGGAGGAGGTGGTAGTGGAGGGGGACCAGGGTAAACATGATATACACAATACTCAGAGGTCTGGAGAGAGTGGGTAGAGAAAGGCATTTTAAAATTCGAGGAGAAGTCAGGAAAGACAAGTAGAAGACGATGACACCAACAAAATGACAACACTAATTACTACTACTATTACAACTACTACTACGACTACTACTACTACTACTACTACTACTACTACTACTACTACTACTACTACTACTAATCATACACATCAGACGAGGCGACCATCACATGCATTCTCGTTAGTGCAATTCAGATTGGCCTCGGACAATCCGGATTTATTTATTGATTCGTAATTAGTGGCGTTCAGAATTTATTTTGCATTCAAATACAAAATCCAAAACATTTTCCTGGCAATTTTTACACCATTTCATTTCTACATTTTATATATATATATATATATATATATATATATATATATATATATATATATATATATATATATATATATATATATATATATATATATAATATAATAATACTACGGAACAAGTGGTTGTATGCAAAGAAATACTGGTTGCAATGATATTTGTATTGGTTGAGAGGCGGACATTAGAGATGAGAATGAAACTATCAGAACCCAGTTACTTCCAGCGTTAGTAGGAGACAAGAGTGTGTGTGTTTGTGTGTTTTTGAGAGAGAGAGAGAGAGAGAGAGAGAGAGAGAGAGAGAGAGAGAGAGAGAGAGAGAGAGAGAGAGAGAGAGAGAGAGAGAGAGAGACCAGCTGCGTGCTTCAATACATGATATAAGAAACACACCTTTCCTTTTCGTTAATTTGTGGGCTCAGGTGTGCTGGTGGCTTGCGGATCTGAACCCTCCCGTGTTCTCTTACCCCCCTCCCCTCCTCTCTCTCTCTCCCCTTCCTTCCCTCACACGCTCTCCCTCTTACCTGAAGGCTACCTGTATTCGCTTTTGGTAAGGTCATCGCCCCCGCGGCCTCCTAGTTGCTGACCTGATCAATCAAGCTATAAATTCCTGCCGCTTGCACTCCAACACTTGCACCACAACCCGGCTGATCAGCAACTCTTTTGAGGAATTTCTCGAGTTCCCTCTTGCAGACAGCCAGAGGTTTTTTGGTAGTCCTTATGCATTACGGGAGAGCGTTGAAGAGTCATGATACCTTGACATTTATTGAGTTCTTAGTATACGCTTAGCTTCCCTGCCATTTTTTTCAAGTATCTTACAGTTTGACAAGTCTGTTGTGTTCATAAGTAATACTTTCAGTCTGAAGGTTTAGGACCAATCTTTTCAGAATCTTCCAGGTGTGGATTATGATGTATCTTTCTCGCTTACATTCTAAGGGGCACATACAGTTTTATGGACTTCAAGAGCTCACAGTAATTTAGGTGTTTGAGTTTATACGAGCTGTGAAGGTTATCTGTACATTTACCACCTCGACAATTTCGCCTGCCTTGAAGGGGGCCGTTAGTACACAACAATACTCAAGCCTGGAGAGAACAAATGACCTGTCGAGAATCATCATTGACTTGGCATTTCTTGTTTTGAAGGCTCTCTATATTCAGCCTCTCATTGTTCGTGCAGTTGCAATAAAAACACTGTTGTCCTCCTCAAAAAGGAGATCTGACGTTATCTTATCACTCCCAGGTCTCTCACACTTGACTTGTACTCCGATCTTATTTTTATTTCTTTCATTTTTCCGTAACATAGTAAATGAAATTTGTTCTCGGTGAACATTAGAATTAAGTTAGTATCTCACTGGAAGACTCACTGAGTCTTCTAGGAATACCACTCTGGTACAAATTCTAGTATCGTCTGCAAAAGATGTCAGGTTGCTATGGTTATATTCCTGTCTTTGGCTTCTCCGATGAGCATGTTATTAGAGTCATTATGTGAGTCAAGAGCCTTCAGTAATGACACAGAATGAGTAATAGTTAACTTCGCGTCACTGGGATGGCAGTGTAGACGCCCAGTTGTTAATTCATATGCCTAACTCATTTTTTCCTCTTGTTTCTCCTATCAATACATTATTCTCCCTATCTCTTACCTCTATCTATCACTACCCTCGTCTACAACCCTCCAGCCTCTCCAAACACAAACACTGCCCCCATTACAGAGGTGTTTGGGGAGGTGTCATCAGCTGATTTATGTCAACAAATTGTTGAGTTGCCAATACTCGTCTGGTAGAGGGTGTAGTAGTAGTAGTAGTAGTAGTAGTAGTAGTAGTAGTAGTAGTAGTAGTAGCAGTAGTTGTAACTCTCTGAATCATTCCTATATGTGCAAACACTACACACACTCACAGTTTTTTACGTAAAGTAAAAAAAATGAGAAGGCGCAGATGATTCATATAGTATACAGAGAGAGAGAGAGAGAGAGAGAGAGAGAGAGAGAGAGAGAGAGAGAGAAGAGAGAGAGAGAGAGAGAGAGAGATCACCCAACAAAAGACAACATCCAGGCTATTGTTACCCTGAACCAGTGTTTCCAAACTTTTTTTTGTTGTAGCCAAGCGCTCTCCTCCTCCCCTTCCCCAACCCCCTCCCAATTTAACGAGTCAGAGGGGACGGGGGCGCTGCTCCCCTCTCGAATTAATTTTACATTAAACATGCATTCTTCATAGACTCTGACAACTTTATTAAAAACACTCTCTTATTTATAAATTTAATGTGAAGCGCTAAGTCCGAATGGGTCATACAGGACCTAGGTCACGGTATATCATTAGAATTTGCTCTATATAAAAGGACAAAATAGCTCTAATTCGTTACCTCAAGAGCTATCATGTATATGTCGTGCCGAATAGGTAAAATTTGTCAGTTAGCAAGAACTCATTTAAAATTAAGTCCTTTCTAAAATTTTCTCTTATACGTTTAAAGATATATTATTTTCATTTATGTTAATGTAAAAATTAATTAATAATTTTGTACCAACAGAACCTTAGAAAACTTACCTAACCTTATTATAACAAGCGCAATTTAATTTAGCCTAATCCAACTAAATATATTTTAGATAAGTTTACAATAATTTAATAATAAACAGACACGATGAAATATATTTTTTTCGTCGGGTTCAGAATGATTTTTGGGAAATTATTGCATACACAAATTTTCGCTTGCCTTATTCGGCGAGAAGAGCGTTGTCATTTAAGCCAAAACACCAAGTTTTACCTATTCGGCACGACAATATATATATATATATATATATATATATTATATATATATATATATATATATATATATATATATATATATATATATATCAATGAAAACACGAAACAAGTGCTTTTGAATCATTTACCAAAATGCGGCACCAGGATTCGACCACGGCACATTGTCCCGCCTCAGAGGCCACACATGTCATGTCGTCTTACTAAGTCATCGATCGATGGCTCAGTTGTAAACCTGCCGCAGTTTATAAATGATATATATATATATATATAATATATATATATATATATATATATATATATATATATATATATATATATATATATATATATATATAGTATATATATTCTTCAAACTATAGAAAACCTTCTTGTAAAATCATTGTATTGTAAGTTCTGTGGTTGAGTGGTCACAGTGCCGTTCTGACCCTACCATCTGTATGTTGCAGCAGAAATCACGATTCATCATACCAGGCGCCGATTTTACAATCCGCAACTGTCTAGTTTTGGCCAGTCTGTGCCCACTGTAGCCACAATATCCTGTTCTTAGCTGGCAGGAGTGGAATCCGGTGTGATCTGCTGCTGAAGCCCATCCACCTCAAGGTTCGATGTGCTGTGCATTCAGAGATAGTCTTCTGCATACCACTATTGTAACAAATGATTATTTGAGTTACTGTCGTCTTCATGTCAACCTGAACCAGTCTGGTCAGTCTCTTGACCACTCATTAACAAGGCGTTTTCGGTCACAGAACTGCTGCTCACTAAAAGTTCTGTAAGCTCTAGAGTGTTGTGCGTGAAAATGCCAGGATATCAGCAGTTTCTGAGATACAATCATTCCACGGATAAAGCCACTCAGATCACATTTCTTTCCCATTCTGATGTCTGGTCTGAATAACAACTGCACCTCTTGGCATTGAGATGCTGTCACTTGATTGGCTAAGATATTTTCATTAACAGGTGTACAGGTGTACCTAATAAAGTGACCACTGAGTGTATGTGATGTATTACAGTAGCGAGCACGTTTGTGAGTGACAGCTGTGACTTACAGCTGTGAGTGACTCTTGTCACTCACAGCTGTCGCTCATAGCTGACACTCACAGCTGCCACTCAGAGCTATCGCTCACAGCTGTCACTCACAGCTGTCACTCACAGCTGTCATTTAGCTTCTGACAGCTATAATGTCGCCGGAAATGAACTTAGCTGCATGCTAAATAAATGTTCTTCACCCTTAGACTACCCTTCCCCTGAGGGTTTACCATTCTGCCTGAATATCAAAGTCCCCCTAGGGCGCGGCGCCATCCTCTTAGGCCGGGAGAGACACTGGTCTAAACTGGTCTAATACGGATAGTGACGTCATTTGTGACGTCATACACAAGACTTATTAACGGTTTACAAATGAATTTTTCGGTCAATTGTTCTCGTTATTTTTTGTGGGAAATGTTTTTATGAATGCTATTGTCTCTGGTAGTTGTGTGACGTACCGTCACACAAATATCAGGTCACAGTAGGACCTGTCTAGCAACTGCTAACCTGCCACAACCTGCCCTGGTAATGGGAGTGTGAAAACTGTGAAACCCCAAGAGAACATTAAGGAGCGGTTTTTAATGACTCTTGAAAAAGTCTATCCTTTGTGTAAAGCACACGTGGGTCACCCCCGTTGGAGGGTGACCCCCGATCCTTGGAGTTAAGGGGAGGTGCATGGAGGACCATATAACCCCATGGAAATAGGAAAGAGAGAGAATTCGGGGAGAGCTGTGACCGGTGTGCAGAGCCCTATAGAACTTGGGGCCAATAACTGATACTAGGGCAGAGGGCTTACTGGGAGCAGTGTTCGTGTCGTGTGTGGGTCTTGGGTCCTGTAACTAGAGGCTGACTGAGTTCCTGAGGTGAACTGTTCTACCTGCTTGTTTGTTAAGTTATATTCACTTTTGTCAGCTAAATTGTATTCCTGTCTCAATTTGTTACAATCCCTGTATGTCTTAATATCAAACCCCTTTCTCCTTTTATCAAGCAAATTATTGTACAAGAATTAAACAAAACTTTGTTTGGGTGGAGCAGCATATTTATTGTCCCAGTTTTTATCATTATTGGTATCTTCATATTATATTATTTATTTTAAACTGCAGTGAGAGTTGAGGTGGGTAAGGTCCAGGGTAGTGAGAGTAGAGATGGGTAAGGTCCAGGGTAGTGAGAGTTGAGGTGGGTAAGGTCCAGGATAGTGAGAGTAGAGATGGGTAAGGTCCAGGGTAGTGAGAGTTGAGGTGGGTAAGGTCCAGGGTAGTGAGAGTTGAGGTGGGTAAGGTCCAGGATAGTGAGAGTAGAGTTGGGTAAGGTCCAGGGTAGTGAGAGTTGAGGTGGGTAAGGTTCAGGGTAGTGAGAGTTGAGGTGGGTAAGGTCCCTTATAATAATAATAATAATAATAATAATAATAATAATAATAATAATAATAATAATAATAATAATTATTATTATTATTATTATTATTATTATTTTGGAAAGCGCTAAACCCGTGGGGATCATGCAAATTAAAGGGTGGGGTGGGAGGGTAGAATGACAGGAGGAGTTGAGTGGGTAAGGTCCCTTATAATAATAATAATAATAATAATAATAATAATAATAATAATAATAATAATAATTATTATTATTATTATTATATATATTTTGAAACTAAACCCGTGGGGATCATGCAAATTAAAAGGGGTGGGGGTGGGAGGGGGTAGAATGACAGACAATCAAACTATGACCAAGGCAAGAGAAGAACGGGCCCAGTTCCTCGGATCAAAGCTCTCCTTCCCGGTAGTAAGCATCATAGGAGGCAGCGGTCAATTTAATGAATTACTGTTCACTAGTTGCGTCTTCGTTAACTGACGTTATGTGTCAGTAAGTGTGGGTTGTGTCGCTCGTATTACTCACGACTGAGACTGTGGTAAAGATTGAATTACATGTCAGACGGACATATTATCTCTCTTTCTTTCTCTCTGTTTTCCTCTCTTATTCTTAATACAGGTAGTTAATTACGAAGATTTACATGTACAAAATCTAAATTTTTCTCTGATATATATATATATATATATATATATATATATATATATATATATATATATATATATATATATAAAAAAAATCATGCCAGTTTAGGGTACAAATTTTTGAGTAAATATGGCAGCCTGAGCATAGATTTTTTTTTTGGGGGGGAGGAACACATAAATTATAGAAGAGTTCTTGCTTTTGGCGAGGTGCTGTGTGCTTATTACTCCACACACACACACACACACACACACACACACACCACACACACACACTCACACACACACACCACACTCACACACACACACTCACACACACACACACACACTCACACACACACACACTCACACACACACACACACACACACACACACACACACACACACACACACACACACACACACACACTCACACCTCACACACACACACTCACACTCACACACACACACACTACACACACACACACACACTCACACACACACACACACCACACACACACACTCACACACACACACACACACTCACACACACACACTCACACACACACTCACACACACACACACACACTCACACACACACTCACACACACACACTCACAAACACCCCGATGGCATGGTGGCTAGCGCTCTTGCTTCACGCACGGAGGGCCCGGGTTCAATTCCCGGCGGGGCCGAAACATTTCGAAGTGTTTCGTACACACACACACACACATACAACAGGCCTAGTGTCTAATCGACATGTGCCTAGGACAAAATGGTAACTAACACACACACACACACATATACAAACACACTCACACACACACACACATATACAAACACACTCACACACACACACACACACTCAGACTCACACACACACACACACTCAGACTCACACACACACACACACATGTACACAATTACACTAAATATGAACACATTAAGTACTCCCAGAGAGGCAATTCGACCTTAATTACCCTTTATGCATCAGCTTAATTGCTGTTTTGAGGAGAGAGAGAGAGAGAGAGAGAGAGAGAGAGAGAGAGAGAGAGAGAGAGAGAGAGAGAGAGAGAGAGAGAGAGCAGACAGACAGACAGACAGACAGACAGACAGAGCACTAGTTTATAGTAAAGCAAAGTTTGATTTTACATTCATATTTTTTTTAACATATTGGCCTTTTCCCACCGAGGCAGAGTGACCCAAAAATGAAGAAATGAAAATTTTTCTTCATTTTATATCTTGCAATTTACGCAGAAGGGGTTACTAGCGCCTCGCTCAGGGCATTTTAGTCGCCTCTTACGACACGCATGGTTTACGGAGGAAGGATTTTTCTCCACTTCCCCATGGAGAATATATATATATATATATATATATATATATATATATATATATATATATATATATATATATATATATATATATATATATATATAATAGCCGGTGCAATGGGCTAGTAACCCCTTCTCCTGTAAACATTTACTAAAAAAGAGAAGAATTTTTTTTTTATAAAACTGGGATGTTTGAATGTGCGTGGATGTAGTGCGGATGATAAGAAAGAGATGATTGCTGATGTTATGAATGAAAAGAAGTTGGATGTCCTGGCCCTAAGCGAAACAAAGCTGGGGGAAATAAATGGGATTAAGTCAGGAGTATCTGAGAGAGTTAGAGCTAAGGAAGGGGTAGCAATAATGTTGAAGGATCAGTTATGGAAGGAGAAGAGGGAATATAAATGTATAAATTCAAGGATTATGTGGATCAAAATAAGGGTCGGTTGCGAAAAGTGGGTCATAATAAGCGTGTATGCACCTGGAGAAGAAAGGAGTGTAGAGGAGAGAGAGAGATTTTGGGAGATGTTAAGCGAATGTATAGGAACTTTTGAACCAAGTGAGAGAGTAATTGTGGTAGGGGACCTAAATGCTAAAGTAGGAGAAACATGTAGAGAGGGTGTAGTAGGTAAGTTTGGGGTGCCAGGTGTAAATGATAATGGGAGCCCTTTGATTGAACTTTGTATAGAAAGAGGTTTAGTTATAGGTAATACATATTTTAAGAAAAAGAGGATAAATAATTATTCAAGATATGATGTAGGGCATAATGACAGTAGTTTGTTGGACTACGTATTGGTAGATAAAAGACTGTTGAGTAGACTTCAGGATGTACATGTTTATAGAGGGGCCACAGATATATCAGATCACTTTTTAGTTGTAGCTAAAGTGGGAGTAAAAGGTAGATGGGATACAAGGAAAATAGAAGCAGGAAGTAAAAGAGAGGTGAAGGTTTATAAACTAAAAGAGGAGGCAGTTAGGGTAAGATATAAACAACTATTGGAGGATAGATGGGCTAGTGAGAGTGTAGGCAATGGGGTCGAAGATGTATGGGGTAGGTTAAAGAATGTAGTGTTAGAGTGTTCAGCAGAAGTTTGTGGTTACAGGCGAGTGGGTGCGGGAGGGAAGAAGAGCAATTGGTGGAATGATGATGTAAAGAGAGTAGTAAGGGAGAAAAAGTTAGCATATGAGAGGTTTTTACAAAGTAGAAGTGATGCAAGGAGGGAAGAGTATATGAAGAGAAAAAGAGAGGTTAAGAGAGTGGTGAAGATTGTAAAAAGAGAGCAAATGAGAGAGTGGGTGAGATGTTATCAACAAATTTTGTTGAAAATAAGAAAACGTTTTGGAGTGAGATAAATAAGTTAAGGAAGCCTAGGGAACAAATGGATTTGACAGTTAAAAATAGGAGAGGAGAGTTATTAAATGGGGAGTTAGAGGTATCGGGAAGATGGAGAGAATATTTTGAGAAATTGTTAAATGTTGATGAAGATAGGGAAGCGGTGATTTCGTGTATAGGGCAAGGAGGAATAACATTTTGTAGGAGTGAGGAAGAGCCAGTTGTGAGTGTGGGGGAAGTTCGTGAGGCAGTGGGTAGAATGAAAGGGGGTAAGGCAGCTGGGATTGATGGGATAAAGATAGAAATGTTAAAAACAGGTGGATATATAGTTTTGGAGTGGTTGGTGCTGTTATTTAATAAATGTATGGAAGAGGGTAAGGTACCTAGGGATTGGCAGAGAGCGTGTATTGTTCCTTTGTATAAAGGCAAAGGGGAGAAAAGAGAGTGCAAAAATTATAGGGGAATAAGTCTGTTGAGTATACCTGGTAATTTTATGGTAGAGTTATTAATGAAAGAAATAAGAGCAAGATGGAGAGTAGGATAGCAGATGAACAAGGGGGTTTTAGGAAAGGTAGGGGGTGTTTAGACCAAGTGTTTACAGTGAAACATATAGCTGAACAGTATTTAGATAAGGGTAAAGAGGTGTTTGTGGCATTTATGGATTTGGAAAAGGCGTATGACAGGGTGGATAGAGGGGCAATGTGGCAGATGTTGCAGGTGTATGGAAAAGGAGGTAGGTTACTGAAAGCAGTGAAGAGTTTTTACGAGGATAGTGAGGCTCAGGTTAGAGTATGTAGGAGAGAGGGAGATTATTTCCCAGTAAAAGTTGGCCTTAGAGAAGGATGTGTGATGTCACCATGGTTGTTCAATATATTTATAGATGGGGTTGTAAGAGAAGTGAATGCGAGGGTCTTGGCAAGAGATGTGGGGTTAAAAGATAAAGAATCTAACACAAAGTTGGAGTTGTCACAGCTACTTTTTGCTGATGACACTGTGCTTTTGGGAGATTCTGAAGAGAAGGTGCAAATGTTGGTGGATGAGTTTGGTAGGGTATGTAAAAGAAGGAAATTGAAAGTGAATATAGGAAAGAGTAAGGTGATGAGGATAACAAAAAGATTAAGTGATGAAAGATTGGATATCAGATTCGAGGGAGAGAGTATGGAGGAGGTGAATGTATTCAGATATTTAGGAGTTAACGTGTCAGCAGATGGGTCTATGAAGGATAAGGTGAATCATAGAATTGATGAGGAAAAAGGGTACGTGGTGCACTTAGGAGACTGTGGAGACAAAGAACTTTGTCCATGGAAGCAAAGAGGGGAATGTATGAGAGTATAGTTATACCAACACTCTTATATGGGTGTGAAACATGGGTGATGAATGTTGCAACGAGGAGAAGACTGGAGGCAGTGGAGATGCCATGTCTGAGATCAATGTGTGGTGTGAATATAATGCAGCTCTATTATCCAGAGGGCTGAGGAGGGGTTGTTGAGGTGGTTTGGATATGTAGAGAGGATGGAACAAAGTAGAATGACTTCGAGAGTGTATAAATCTATAGTGGAAAAATAAACACATAAGCAGTATAATGTGATCCTTTATTGACAACGTTTCGCCCACGCAGTGGGCTTTATCGAGTCACAGACAGATCTACCTGTAAAATGAGCAACATGGAGATATATATAGGGTACAGTCAGGTGGAGAATGCTGTACCCTATATATATCTCCATGTTGCTCATTTTACAGGTAGATCTGTCTGTGACTCGATAAAGCCCACTGCGTGGGCGAAACGTTGTCAATAAAGGATCACATTATACTGCTTATGTGTTTATTTTTCCATTGTGTCGATATTTTATACCATTTATTTCCATAAATCTATAGTGGAGGGAAGGTGGGGTAGGGGTCGGCCTAGGAAAGGTTGGAGGGAGGGGGTAAAGGAGATTTTGTGTGCGAGGGGCTTGGACTTCTAGCAAGCATGCATGAGCATATTTGATAAGAGTGAATGGAGACAAATGGTTTTTAATACTTGACGTGCTGTTGGAGTGTGAGCAAAGTAACATTTATGAAGGGATTCAGGGAAACCGGCAGGCCGGACTTGAGTCCTGGAGGTGGGAAGTACAGTGCCGGCACTCTGAAGGAGGGGTGTTAATGTTGCAGTTTTATAACTGTAGTGTAAGCATGCGTCTGGCAAGACAGTGATGGAGTGAATGATGATGAGAGTTTTTCTTTTTCGGGCCACCTTGCCTTGGTGGAAAACGGTTGATGTGTTAATAATACACACACACACACACACACACACACACACACACACACACACCGTTAACAGGTTCACTAATTACTTTCGTCCAGCACATCATTACATGTAAATAATTTTAATTTGTAATATAATTCAATTATTAGTAATAAGAAACTTAAAAAAGTCGTGGAATGTATGAAAAACTTAATTACATGAAGAAAATAGCAATAATTTACATGTAACATATCAGGTGTTTCTTACCAAGGGAGTGAGACCCAGCTAGGGAAAACTCATTAAGTTTTCTTTTCATCTCTTTTACTAATTACATGGGAAGGAGAAGGGGGTGACCAAGGGGAAAGGGTGACCCCAGGAAAAGGGGTGACTAGTCCCTCTCTCATGATACTTAAAGATGGACTTCTCATGCACTGCAACAAAGCATATTTGACATACAGAGAAACCAACATTGATAGGAGCCACTGTATCCAAGCATCTTTAACCCTTTACCAGCCAGGCCAATAAATTTATTGCCATGCCCGGTAAAGGGGTAACCCTCTACTGGGCAGGCCAATAAACTTACTGGCCTTCCCGGTAAAGAGTTCCTACAACCAATACCACAGGACAGGGAGCTGGTAAACACCATCAGCACCAACTGCCTCACATTACAATACTGCTCCGACGCTGATTCCTTGGTGCCACGTGACGAGGCAACTAGCTGATGGTCCGACACACTCACCTGATCTCCGGAGGCGCTTGTTGCAGCGTCATAGTTATTATTATCCTGGAAGTCATTATCATTATAAGAAGAATACGATTTTCATACAGTTTTTTAATTTCATGTCATTATTTCCTGTATAATCACCAGAGTCGTTTAATATAGATAAAAAAACTAATTAAATATAGATATTGGAAGTAGGTAAAAACAGATAATGGAACGTGTTAAGTATAGATAATGAAACTAGTCAAACATAGACAATGGAACTAGTTAAACCTAGCTAGCCCTGGCTCCAGGCTCTAGCAATGATATTAGAAAAAAGTCATGGCAGGTTATGGGAGGTCAGGGAAAAGCGCAACACCTTGGGCAGCACGTGGGATGGTCAGGCGTTTGACCTCGGGGCAGGCGAAGTCAGGATGACGTACCTTGTTGAGGCCTTTTCATCGGTCTTTACAAAGGTAGGAAATAGGAAGAATGCAGTAAGTCGAGAGTCGAGACATATATGTCGTGCCGAATAAGTAAAACTTGCAATTTTGACTTAAATAGCAAAGCTCTTCTTGCCGAATAAGGCAAGCGAAAAATTGTGTATGCAATAATTTCGCAAAAATCATTCTGAACCTAACAAAAAAAAAATTTCATTATGTTTGTTTATTATTAAATTATTGTAAACTTATCTAAAATATATTTAGTTGGATTAGGAAAAAATAAATTGCGCTTGTTGGTACAAAATTATTAATTTTTACATTAACATAAATGAAAAAAGTATTTCTTTAAACGTATAAGAGAAAATTTTAGAAAGGACTTAGTTTTAAATGAGTTCTTGCTAACTGACAAGTTTTACCTATTAGGAACGACACACACACACACACACACACACACACACACTCGGGGCCAGGAGCTGAGTCTCGACCCCTGCAACCACAATTAGGTGAGTACACACACACACACACACACACACACAGTGAAGCCAGTGAAGAGGCGGGGCCAGGAGCTGTGAATCGACCCCTGCAACCACAACTAGGTGAGTACAACTAGGTGAGTACACACACACACACGCCCCGATGGCATGGTGGCTAGCGCTCTTGCTTCACGCACGGAGGGCCCGGGTTCAATTCCCGGCGGGGCCGAAACATTTCGAAGTGTTTCGTTACACACATACATACAACAGGCCTAGTGTCTAATCGACATGTGCCTAGGACAAAATGGTAACTAACACACACACACACACACACATATATATATATATATATATATATATATATATATATATATACATAGGGTCCACCTCGTGTGCAAAATATGGAGTCCCTTATCTTTGGAGAAGTAAGTGAAGTGTCTTCTAGGAAGAGTCTCAACGACCCTTCCTAGAAGCCACGTGGGCACTACTTGACCAGTTTTACCTATTCAGCACGACATATATATATATATAGCAAAAACATCAAATACATTATAATAATAATGATAATGAATAATAATAATAATAATAATAATAATAATAATAATAATAATAATAATAATAATCTAAATTCTCGTCCATCTCTCCAGCAAATTTGTCTAGTCAAAGAGGATAGGATGACAACAGTCAGTTCAGATTCTCTTCATCCAGCCCAGAATAGCTTTCCCAGAGCTAGTATCTCCAGGCCAGGATTCCTACGACGTGTGTCACAGACAGGCTTCATGACGTCTATTCTTGAGTTACATATGCCTCTATTTAGTATATATATATATATATATATATATATATATATATATATATATATATATATATATATATATATATATATATATATATATATATATATATATACATATATAGGTTATTTACCCTCAGGATATAGTCGTCTTCTTATCGTAGATAACATACATCTGATTTGCCAGTACTGCACATCACCCGCCAGCCAATCAGGTAAGCCCACCTCACTGTAAGAACAACAGGAAACCGGTGATTGGTTCTCTCAATAGAGGACAATCAGGACTCAAGGTAATCATAATAATAATGATGATAATAGGGGTAATAGTAATTTTTTTTATTATTATTACTAAATTAATATTTAATTATTAAAGCTCTTATTACTGTGTTTTATTAGTTTCATGGTTACTCTGAAATTTACCTGTTTACGTCAGCCTTTCTTTGCCAACCCCTCTCTCCCCTTTTATCTGTCTCTTTCTCTATCTCCTTCTCAATGACCTTCCTAGTGCCAGGAGTCGTCCATAACAGCCAGGTTGATCCAGTGAGAGTCTGGCAATGACTCTAATATCGACCAACAGCGGCACCCAGCCTTTGTTGTGGTCGTGACGTCACTATCCCCCGCCCCCTGTGTGTGTGTGTGTGTGTGTGTGTGTGTGTGTGTGTGTGTGTGTGTGTGTGTCCACCAATAGACAGACACTCGCCTAAATTTTCGTTTCCTCCACTTCCTGTATTCTGAGGATTTGTCAGTCCTTTCATGTACTCGATGACAGACTCTCCCCAGCCAATTACCGTACTGGCACTAAATGCCCCTGGGAGAGAGAGAGAGAGAGAGAGAGAGAGAGAGAGAGAGAGAGAGAGAGAGAGAGAGAGAGAGAGAGAGAGAGAGAGAGAGAAGGAGATACTATGGCTGTAAAATATGCAAACACATATTTGTGTGAGTGTGTGGGGAGAGGAGATAGCATATTTAATTGGGAAGGGCAGCGTAGCAATGTGTATGGGGTACCCGTGCGTGCGTCCGTGTGTGTGTGTTAGTTACCATTTTGTCCTAGGCACATGTCGATTAGACACTAGGCCTGTTGTATGTATGTGTGTGTGTGTAACGAAACACTTCGAAATGTTTCGGCCCCGCCGGGAATTGAACCCGGGCCCTCCGTGCGTGAAGCAAGAGCGCTAGCCACCATACCATCGGGGTGTGTAAGTGTGTGTGTGTGTGTGTGTGTGTTCTCACCTAGTTGTGGTTGCAGGGGTCGAGTCATAGCTCCTGGCCCCGCCTCTTCACTGGCCGCTACTGGGTCTCTCTCCCTTCGCCATGAGCCTTATCATACCTCTTCTTAAAGCTATGAATGGATCCTGCCTCCACTACATCGCTTCCCAAGCTATTCCACTTCCTGACCACTCTGTGACTGAAGAAATACTTTCTAACATCACTGTGATTCATCTGAGTCTTCAACTTCCAGCTGTGCCCCCTTGTTGCTGTGTTCCATCTCTGGAACATTCTGTCTCTGTCCGCCTTGTCAATTCTTCTCAGTATTATATATGTCGTTATCATGTCCTCCCTTACTCTTCTGTCCTCCAATGTCGTCAGGTCGATTTCCCTTAACCTCTCCTCGTAGGACATACCCCTTAGCTCCGGGACTAGTCGTGTTGCAAACCTTTGCACTTTCTCTAGTTTCTTTATGTGCTTGGCTAGGTGTGGGTTCCAAACTGGTGCTGCGTACTCCAGTATGGGCCTAACATACACAGTGTACAGGGTTCTGAACGATTCCTTGTTAAGATGTCGAAATGCTGTTCTTAAGTTTGCTAGGCACCCGTATGCTGCAACAGTTATTTGGTTGATGTGCGCCTCAGGAGATGTGCCTGGTGTTATACTCATCCCAAGATCTTTTTCCTTAGGTGAGGTTTGTAGTCTCTGGCCTCCCTAAACTGTACTCCGTCTGCGGTCTTCTTTGCCCTTCCCCAATCTTCATGACTTTGCACTTGGTGGGGTTGAACTCCAGGAGCCAATTCCTGGACCAGTCCTGCAGCCTGTCCAGATCCCTTTGTAGTTCTGCCTGGTCCTCGTCCGATTGAATCCTTCTCATCAACTTCACATCTTCTGCAAACAGGGACACTTCGGAGGTTATTCCTTCCGTCATGTCATTCACAAATACCAGAAACAGCACCGGTCTTAGGACTGATCCCTGTGGAACCCCACTCGTCACAGACGCCCACTCTGACACCTCGCCACGAACCATGACTCGCTGCTGTCTTCCTGACAGGTATTCCCTGATCCATTGGAGTGCCTTCCCTGTTATCCCTGCCTGGTCCTCCAGCTTTTGCACCAATCTCTTGTGTGGAACCATGTCAAACGCCTACTTACAGTCCAAGAAAATGCAATCTACCCACCCCTCTCTCTCTTGTCTTACTGCTGTCACCCTGTCATAGAACTCCAGTAGGTGTGTGACACAGGATTTCCCTTCCCTGAAACCGTGTTGACTGCCGTTGATAAGCTCATTCCTTTCTAGGTGTTCCATCACTCTTCTCCTGATAATCTTCTCCATGATTTTGCATACTATACATGTCAGTGACACTGGTCTGTAGTTAGGTGCTTCATGTCTGTCTCCTTTTTAAAGATTGGGACTACATTTGCTGTCTTCCATACCTCAGGTAGTCTCCCTGTTTCAATAGATGTGTTAAATATTGTTGTTAGGGGTACACATAGCGCCTCAGCTCCCTCTCTCATGACCCGTGGAGAGATGTGATCCGGCCCCGTCGCCTTTGAGGTATCTAGCTCACTCAGAAGCCTCTTCACTTATTCCTCGGTTGCGTGTAGTGTTCAACACTTGGTGGTGTACCCCTCCTCTCTCTCTTTCTGGAGTCCCTTCTGTCTCCTCGGTGAACACTTCTTTGAATCTCCTGTTGAGTTCCTCACACACTTCGCAGTCATTTCTTTTGATCTCTCCTCCTTCCTTCCTCAGCCTGATACCTGGTCCTTGACTGTTGTTCTCCTGATGTGGCTGTACAACATGTTCTGGTCAGATTTGGCTTTCCCTGCTATGTCATTCTCGTACTGTCGTTGGGATTCCCTTCTTACCTGTGCATATTCGTTTCTGGCTCTACGACTGCTCTCCTTATTTTCCTGGGTCCTTTGCCTTCTATACTATTTCCATTCCCTAGCACACTTGGTTTTGGCCTCCTTGCACCTTTGGGTGAACCACGGGCTCATCCTGGCTTTTTCGTTGTTTCTGTTTCCCTTGGGTACAAACCTCTCCTCAGCTTCCTTGCATATTGTTGTCACATATTCCATCATCTCGTTTACTGATTTCCCTTCCAGTTCTCTGTTCCACTGAACCCCGTTTAGGAAGTTCTTCATGCCCGCGTAGTCCCCTTTCTTGTAGTTTGGCTTCATTCTTCTGGCCCTATCTGCCTCCCCCTCCACTTGTAACTCTACTGTGTAATCAAAGCTTAAAACCATATGATCACTGGCCCCGAGGGGTCTTTCATGTGTGATGTCCTCAATATCTGCACTACTCAAGGTGAATACTAGGTCCAGTCTCGCTGATTCATCCTCTCCTCTCTCCCTGGTAGTATCCTTTACCTGTTGGTACATGAAGTTTTCCAGTACCACCTAAATCATCTTAGTCCTCCACGTATCTTGGCCCCCATGTGGCTCCAAGTTCTCTCAGTCTATTTCCTTGTGGTTGAAGTCACCCATGATAAGTAGCTTTGCCCTGCTCACATGAGCCCTTCTGGCCACTTCAGCCACACTGGCTCTATTACTCTCATCATACTCTTGCCTTGGCCTCCTGCTGTTCTGTGGTGGGTTATACATCACTGCAATTACCACCTTGGGACCTCCAGACTGTAGCATTCCTACTATGTAATCTCCTGCTTCTCCTCTGTCTCCTCTCTCCAGCTCGTCAAAATCCCATCTGATTTTGATCAGCAGTGCCACTCCTCCACCCCCTCTGTCTTTCCTCAGGATCTGGTATCCTATTGGAAAGATGGCATCTGTTATCATACCTGTGAGCTTGGTTTCTGTGAGAGCTATTATGTCCGGTGATGCCTCTTTGACTCTTTTGTGCCACTCCTCCCACTTATTTGTTATTCCATCAGCATTGGTGTACCATACCTTCAGTTGCCTCTCTAACACTGTGTTTTGGGGGGTCTGTGAGGGTGGGGGACCTGGTTGTGTACTGTGGGATTCTATAGTGGAGTGTTGGGTGGGGGCTGTGAGTGTGGGTTGTAGTTTGTGTTGGGATAGTGTGCTTGGTTGTTGGGTGTTGGGGATGGTTCTGTGTGTGCTTGCTCTTGTTGCTCTGCCCTGCTCTGGTTCTCCTCTGCTGATTCTGTCTTTCCTCTCTAGCTCTGCCTTGTCCTTTCCATGCTGTCTCTTCTGTTTTGTTCTGTCCGGTCTAACACCCTCTTGTATTCTTCTGTTTCCTTCTTGTTTTCCTTGGAGGATTCTGTCCTCTGTTTCTGTCCTTGGGGTTGTCCTAGGTGTACTCACCTAGTTGTGGTTGAGGTTGTTTCCAGCTCTGGCCCGCCTGTTCACTGGTCGCTACTAGATCACTCTTCCTGCTCCAAGAGCTTTATCATACCTCTTCCTAAAGCTATGTATGGATCCTGCCTCTACTTCATCACTTCCCAGACTGTTCCACTTCCTGACAACTCTGTGACTGAAGAAATATTTCCTAACATCAATGTGATTCATCTGAGTCTTCAACTTCCAACTGAGACCCTTTGTTGCTGTGTCCCATCTTTGGAACATCCTGTCTCTGTCCACCTTGTTGATTCCTCTCAGTATTTTATATGTCGTTATCATATCATCCCTATCTCTCTTGTCCTCCAGTGTCGTCAGGTCGATTTTCCTTAACGTCTCCTCGTAGGACATACCCCTTACCTTCGGGACTAGTCTTGTTGCAAACCTTTGCACTTTCTCTAATTTCCTTACGTGCTTGGCTAGGTGTGGGTTCCAAACTGGTGCTGCATACCCCAATATGGGCCTAACGTACACAGTGTACAGGGTCCTGAACGATTCCTTATTGAGATGTCGGAATGCTGTTCTTAGATTTCCTAGGCGTCCGTATGCTGCAGCAGTTATTTGGTTGATGTGCGCCTCAGGAGATGTGCTCGGTGTTGTGTGTGTGTGTGTGTCAGAGGTAGGTTGGGGGACACAGCCTCAGAAAAATGGATTAAAAAGACTTCGAGGAAAAACATTTAGATTTCTTTAATCTATATTATTAGCAGGTTCTGGTCTTTTTAATATTTTGCATTACACAGTTCTTCCTTGACGTGACTGACATGCGTCACTCACTCGCCTGACGCACACTCAGGGATACGTGCATGTACTTGCTTTTAAACGCAAATGCGCCGGACATTGCTTGCATCTCGTCGACGCGGCGCTGAATGGGTCATTTGAGCCATGAAAAACAATTTGAATTGTAGGTTAAATTGTAAAGCAGGATGAGATAGAGAAAAACATTGACTTTATTATCTAATACAAATATTTTCCCCTTTAAACACTACCACTATTGGTACTACCACCACTACCACCATCACTACTATCATCAACACTTTCCGTTGTGTGCGTTATGGGCGTGTAGATATGTACGTATGTATATATATATGATACAAACTGGAGTAGCAGTCACTGTTGGAGTCATGTACACGCTTATATAAAACAAAATCACCAAGCTAGTGTCATCGTATATTGTTAGGAATATAATGCCAATGTTGATATTTATATGTAGTTATATATGTCATCTCTCTCTGTCTCTCTCTCTCACTTCCGCCATATTTTTCCTCTGTTTGCTGTTTATAATTTCTCTTGTTTACGCTCCTAACGATGGAGATATCTTCATAGAAATTCCGTTTCTCGTGTGTTTGGGACAGGCTCTCTCGAGAGACGGTAATTCCTTGAAGGAAGCCCTTGAAGCTGTCGTAGCTGATGAACCCTTACTGAAATACTTGACGATATCCTCAATGCCTTACTGAAGTCTCCCAGCTCAGGCTGACAGACTTCAACACTGTGTCTATAACAAACAGCTACGTAGCTTTCGTTACCACCGTCTAACTGTCATATAGGACAGGGTAGCAGCACACTGATGATGTATCCTATTTTGATAAGCTGCAACAATGATCATCCACACCACGGTCACTACCAGCAACACCCCACGCACACACATAGGTGAGTACACGTACGTAAGTCCCCTCACCCCATAACCACCACCACCACCACCCTCTACCACACCACCACCACCAACGACAACAATACCACCACCATCACCACCCACGCCACTAGTAACAGCGCACGCACCTTACAGAACCTAAGCATCATCTCCTAGCAACGTACCGTATATAGTTGTGTGCCACCATCTGCTCCAGTCAGACGGTACCTCCCAACCTCACGATCACCACCTCGCTCCACCTCCCCGCCCACTTCCCCGCCCACTACACCCACGCTGCTCTTGCAGCTCTCGCAACAACAAAGCAGACGTTACAACGAAGCGCCACAGCGCAGGTCTCAATACAGTGAAGTACCTTCGTTGTTTCCACAAATAACCATTTCGTTATACACTTCTGATGTAAATTTTGAAGGTTACAAACATCGAGTGTTGGAAAATATGACGAAATGGAACACAAAAATCGACTGAAGTGAACACTGAAACCGAATTGTGAACATAGTGAACACTGTGAACATTAAAAATAGTGAACACTGTGAACATTAAACATAGTGAACACTGTGAATATTGCATAGTGAACGTAGTGAACACTGCGAACATTGCATAGTGAACATTAAAATAATGAACATAGTGAACACTGTGAATACTGCCTAGTGAACATAGTGATCATTGTGAGCATAGTGAACATTGTGAACGACTATGCTGCAGAGCAGGACTGATCTCGCACAGTTTGCATATTTAAGAACATCATAACCACAGCGAAACTCGAGGTGAAAACTGAGAGAGAGAGAGAGAGAGAGAGAGAGAGAGAGAGAGAAGAGTTTTCTCACATAAGACCTGGACCTATCAGTCACCTGTTCACCTAAGGTGAGTTGTGTCCTAGGTGGTGGTCTTCGACCCCTATGAATTTAGTGCTTCCCTTGAATTAAATGATAATAGGTGACTTTGCTAGGGTGATGTTGCTAGGGTGATGTTGCTAGGGTGATGTTGCTAGATTGATGTTGCTAGGGTGATGTTGGTAGGGTGATGTTGGTAGGATAATGTTGCTAGGGTGACGTTAGTAAGGTGATGTTAAAATGGTGATGTTGCTAGGGTGACTTTGCTACGACGATGTTGCTAAGGTGATGCTGCTAGGGTGACTTTGCTAGGACGACGTTGCTAGGGTGACGTTGATAACGTGATGTTGGCAAGGTGATGTTGCAAGGGTGATGTTGGTACGGTGATATTGCTAGGGTGTTGTTGATAAGATAATGTTGCTAGGTAAGATGCTGGTAAGATAGTGTTGCTAGGGTGATGTTACTAGGATGACGTTGGTAAGATGTTGCTAGGGTGTTGTTGCTAGGGTGACGTTGCTAAGGTGACGTTGGTAGGGTGAAGCTGCTAAGGTGACGTTGGTAGGGTGACACTCCCTCCCTCCCTCACCGTCTCTCTGTTCTATCTCCCTCCCTCACTCCCTACCATCTTGGTATACTCCCTCTATCGTTCCCTCTTATACTTCTTACTTGCCTTCCTCTTGTTCTCCCCCTCCTGCCCCATTTCTTCCCATTTTCCCTTCCTCCCCTTCTCTCTATACTACTCCATCATATCATTGATTATTTACGTCATCCCTTTCTTTATTTCCCTTCCCATATCTTCCATCTTTCTTTAAATTTCACTGCACGGTCTCTTCCCTATTTTCTAGCATTCACCCTCTCTCCCTGCCTTTCACTCTTCCTCCCCCTCTCTCCCTCCTCTCACTGTCTCCACCCTCTTTTTACCCTCCCCTCAGTTTCCCCTCCCTCCCTCCATAGTGAGGGTAGGTACAGAGTTGGGAGGGAGCAGTTTACTGACCTTTTCTACCTCGCTAATATCGCCTTTAACATCAACTCTCTGAACCGTGTTCGCTTCTCCTACCTTCCTCACACCCTAAAATGATCTTGATAACACCCGAACTGTCCTTGATGACACCCTCGTGGTCTATACTGCCTTTGATAACACCCCCCGTGGTCTCCTAAACTGTCCTTGATAACACCCTTGTGGTGTAAACTATCATTGATAACACCCTAGAGATCTCCACCAAGTTATCACTTAAGCATAATTGAATATAACCCAAAAAATCAGCTGAGGTTAAAAGTATTCTTGATAAAAGTCTTGAAATAAGCTGAGAAATTTATCTGAAGTAAAAAGCCTTAAATCCAACCTTAAAAATGATCTTATTCTTCCTCTGCCAAGTCCTAACTTACAAGGTTTGTGAGACATTATATTTAACAGCCTTAAAACAAAGGCATGATGTGATCCTATTGACCAGCCTTGAAATTTCGAAATTCTTCAACATTGTTAAGATTCTCTGAAACAGATCTTGTGTGTGTTTGTGTCTTCACACACAGGAATATATATATATATATATATATATATATATATATATATATATATATATATATATATATATATATATATATATATATATATACATACATATATATATACAGAAATGTTGTAAAATAGACTAGGCCTTTTAGACCCCCAAAATTACACTTACAAAAGCATTTAAAAAAATAAACTTACATAAAAGGGTGAGTTTGGGGACCATCGTAAGTCGAGGTACCACTATATATAAAGTTAGTAAGGAATCCTTCACTGATACGACCTGTGTTTTGACGTCACAGATCACGTGATCTTTTATTTACACCGCCATATTGAAGGTCACACTTCACTCTTTGGCAGTGACGTCACCTTTTTTTTTTACTCGCTGTTCTTTTTTTTGCTTTGTAATGCCGCCTTTTATGAGGGAAAGAGCACAGGGAACATTGTAGTGAATGAGTGACGAGGATGATAAGAACAGGAAGCAGGCAGATAAGAAAGATATCTGGGAAACCCAGCAGTGCCCGCTGGTCGGGACAGACGTAGGATCAGACGTCAGATTAGACGTCGGGGTGTCTATGGTGACACTCACGATGCATTTCTTTAGGTACTCATTAGCAGTTTACGTCTCTGACGCTTCGAGGTGTGTGTGTGTGTGTGTGTGTGTGTGTGTGTGTGTGTGTGTGTGTGTGTGTACTCACCTATTTGTGGTTGCAGGGGTCGATTCATAGCTCCTGGTCGACCATCCGTTTCTTCGGATCGAACTGATTATCTCCCATTCCAAGACCCCTACCAATTAATTGCTTACCCATGAGTGTAACAACCTAATTCTCCTGTCTCTCTCACTCGGTTACTCTCTTCTCCTCCGTCTTCTCTTCCTCTTTCCCTCCTCCTCCTCCCCCTCCTCCTACTAGTAATCACTATTTCCTCCCATTATCCATTTTGGGCTCCACTCTTTACGTAACGTATTTCGGTTTACAGCCGAAGGACCCGGGTTCGATCCTGGGGAAGGTGGGAGCGACTGACATACTCGGTTACACCTGTTGCCCTTGTTCACCTATAGTGGTAAACAGGTGCCCATGAGTCAGCCGACTGTTGTGGGTGGCATCTTGGTAGTATGGTAGTATATACCTCAGACAGACCCAGGCTCTGACGTGAACTCTGGTAGTGGTAAGACATAGGAGCAACACTTAGGTACCTTTATTCCAAAACGTTTCGCGTACACAGTAGACTTCTTCAGTCGAGTACACAAAAATACTTTATACCATGTTAATATTCAATTGTGGTAGTGCATGGTATACGAGCGAATGCCAACACATAAGGAACGTTAGAACACCCGTTCGAACGACCGGTGTCGTGCGTACGAATTTGCATCTGTTTTTAAAAATACGAGAGAAGCTGAAGCTTGACCTCAGTGCATGACTTGCAAGCTTCAGCTTGTCAGAGGACGGTATGAACTAAAGACGAAAAATAACGGGTACCAGTATGCAAATTAACTGAGGCAAGATAACTCTTAGTCGCTAAATAAACTGAGGCAATATAACTCTTAGAGAGAGAGAGAGAGAGAGAGAGAGAGAGAGAGAGAGAGAGAGAGAGAGAGAGAGAGAGAGAGAGAGAGGCCTAGCCAGCTAATATGGCCTACGGTGTAAACATTGAATCACGTGACTCGTGACGTCATTCGCTCTCCTTATTGACAGAATAACAGTAAAGCGGTGTTTAGTCCCTCGAGGTGTCACACGTTATTACTGAAACAGACTTTGTTTCAGAATCACGTTCATATATTCAATAAAGATGCATCGGAAATATATTGAAACAACAATCATGTGTGTGGTAGGTACTCCATACCCATCATGTGTGTGGTAGGTACCACATACCCATCATGAGTGTGGTAGGTACCACATACCCATCATGTGAGTGGTAGGTACCACATACCCATCGTGTGTGTGGTAGGTACCACACACCCATCATGTGTGTGGTAGGTATCACATACCCATCATGAGTGTGGTAGGTACCACATACCTATCATGTCTGTGGTAGTTTAAAAGGATCTGTCGAATTTATTTTATTGAGTTGAGTTTGGTGTTCTTGGAAGCTACGAACGTAAGTGTGGCTGTGATTGTTGTTATTGTGATTGTTGTTGTGACTGCTGTTACTGTGATTGTTGTTATTGTGATTGTTGTTGTGACTGCTGTTACTGTGATTGTTGTTGTGACTGTTGTTACTGTGATTGTTGTTATTGTGATTGTTGTTGTGAC
Organism: Cherax destructor; assembly: GCA_009830355.1. Taxonomy (NCBI): domain Eukaryota; kingdom Metazoa; phylum Arthropoda; class Malacostraca; order Decapoda; family Parastacidae; genus Cherax; species Cherax destructor. The sequence continues at coordinate 82,337 of WNWK01003701.1, forward strand.
TGCTGTTACTGTGATTGTTGTTGTGACTGTTGTTACTGTGATTGTTGTTATTGTGATTGTTGTTGTGACTGCTGTTACTGTGATTGTTGTTGTGACTGTTGTTACTGTGATTGTTGTTGTGACTGCTGTTACTGTGATTGTTGTTATTGTGATTGCTGTTACTGTGATTGTTGTTATTGTGATTGTTGTTGTGACTGCTGTTACTGTGATTGTTGTTATTGGGATTGTTGTTGTGACTGCTGTTACTGTGATTGTTGTTATTGGGATTGTTGTTGTGACTGCTGTTACTGTGATTGTTGTTATTGTGATTGTTGTTGTGACTGCTGTTACTGTGATTGTTGTTATTGTGATTGTTGTTGTGACTGATGTTACTGTGATTGTTGTTATTGTGATTGTTGTTGTGACTGCTGTTACTGTGATTGTTGTTATTGTGATTGTTGTTGTGACTGCTGTTACTGTGATTGTTGTTGTGACTGTTGTTACTGTGATTGTTGTTATTGTGATTGTTGTTGTGACTGCTGTTACTGTGATTGTTGTTGTGACTGTTGTTACTGTGATTGTTGTTATTGTGATTGTTGTTGTGACTGCTGTTACTGTGATTGTTGTTCTGGCTCTTTAGGTTATTATTGTAATTTTTTGGGGTGGTTGTAGTTGATTTTGTTAAAAGTAGTTGAGGTTGTTGTTGATATAGTTAATGTGGTTATAATTGTGGTAGTCGTGGTTGTTGTTAGGATTGTTGTAGTTTTCATTTTTTTCTAATCGCCTTCAGCGCCCCCTCCTAACACTCTCCCCCCCCCACTAATGAAAACTGGCGTTATATAGCACATTTTTTTATTGGTTAGATTATTTTACAATCGTTTAATTCTAGCAGTGTTGGATTACAATTGCTGTGTTAGGTTAGGTTAGGTAAGGTTGGAGTTGCTGTGTTAGGTTAGGTTAGGTTAGGTTGGAGTTGCTGTGTTAGCTTCAGTAAAAAAAAAATCTTGTAGCAAATTTACTTAAAAATTTTGACGTCAGTCATAGGTTAATATCAACATGAGCCCCCCCCCCCCTCCCACACACGTCACACCCTCATTCATAAATCAAACCTCACACATTGTCTCGCTTTTTCCCATTGATCAATTCCTTCTCGCTCCGCCTCCTCTTTTCCTCCCTCTTCCAGCTCAGCCTCTCTAAAAAAATTTTTTTTTTTTCGCCTCTCATTCTCCCTTCTCTACACTCCTCTCTTCCAGAAACTGGGTCACCATTATTGTTATGGGGAGGCTGGAGGGACTGTGCTAGGCAGAGAGTAGTCGCCCGAGGACACTCACTGAAGCTCCAGCATTGTCATAAGAACATACGAGTAAGAACAGTGGAGCACTGAGGTGAGGCTCCTGGTCCATGTTAGGCAGGTTCAACTCACGGGTTGAAAATGGCGAGGGGTGTTAACCGTTAAAACGTCATCGATGAACTTCAGTGGATATAGTGTTTTTCATTAATTAAATTTCTCTCTTCCCTTGTATTCTTAACATTAAATTATTTAACTCTCTTTCTCTTCATCTCACTATACCTAAATGCCTACCATCCCTGTCTCTCTCTCTATCTCTCTGTTTTCCTCACCATTCCCGCTCCCTGCCCGGCTCTCTTCCTCCCCTCTCCCTTTCCTAGCTTCTCTCCTTTCTCGTCTCTCCCGTTTTTACCATTCCTAATCACCTAATCCCCCTTCCATTGCCATCCCTCACTCACTCTCTCTCTCTCTCTCTGGTAACAGAAGCAACAAGATGCCTGAGCAGAGCAACGACTACCGTGTGGTGGTGTTCGGGGCTGGTGGTGTGGGCAAGTCGTCTCTGGTGCTGCGCTTTGTCAAGGGCACCTTCAGAGAGTCCTACATCCCTACCATTGAAGATACGTACCGTCAGGTGGGTTCTGACGCAGCAGCATCTCCTGCCCTCTCTCTCTCTCTCTCTCTCTCTCTCTTTTATATATATATATATATATATATATATATATATATATATATATATATATATATATATATATATATATATATAATATACCATAGTGAAAAACAGAAATACCTGAGCACTTTCATATGTTTACGCACATTTTCAACTGGAAACGCAAGCATTTTAGAGTGCTGTTTGGGAAATGTGCAAGAAATCATGGTATCCCATCATGGCATCCCATCATGGTATCCCATCATGGCAGCCCATCATGGTATCCCATCATGGTATCCCATCATGGCATCCCATGGGGCAAAGGAATACTGGATATTGATTTCCCAGTAGATCTAGCTGGTACTTTTTTATGGAAACAAGTGCAGTGTGGGACGTCATGTAAGATAAATCCATGAATGGAAAAACACACTGAATAGGGTGTTTTCGTGTTGTTATGTGGGGTTTAATATTAATATATGATGTTCGAATCATATTTTTGGTATACAGTACAGTCAGGTTGATGAATAAGACACTTCCATCATGGCTTAGGGACTGAGTTCCTTCTGTCATGGCTTAGGGACTGAGTTCCTTCTGTCATGGCTTAGGGAATGAGTTCCTTCTGTCATGGCTTAGGGACTAAGTTCCTTCTGTCATGGCTTAGGGAATGAGTTCCTTCTGTCATGGCTTAGGGACTGAGTTCCTTCTGTCATGGCTTAGGGACTGAACACCTATCAGGGATAAGCGACTGAACACCTATCAGGGATAAGCGACTGAACACCTATCAGGGATAATCGACTGAACACCTATCAGGGATAAGCGACTGAACACCTTCGATCTTGACAAAGGGATTGAACTCCTTGAAATTACTGATGCACTTCTGCTGTCTTCACCATAAAAAATCACCTCTGTACTCGACTGAAGCAGCAGCCTGCTGTGAAGGCGAAACGTTTCGGTAATAAAGACACCTAAGTGTTCCTAAGTTCAGTGTTACAGGGGAAGAGTGGGCAGGGAGGCAGGGAGAGAGGGAGGGAGGCAGGGAGAGAGGGACGGAGGCAGGGAGGGAGGGAGGGAGGGAGGGAGGGAGGGAGGGAGGGAAGGTAGAGATTTATTAGCCACACACAGGAAATGGAGAGGAACCAGCAGAATTAGGTTTTAAACTAGTACTCAGTTTCAAGGAATAGAAATTGAAAGGTTCATGAAACTGAAGAAGAAGATGAAGAAGAAGAGGAAGCAGGAGAAGAAGCAGGAGAAGAAGAAGAAGAAGAAGAAGAAGAAGAAGAAGAAGAAGAAGAAGAAGAAGAAGAAGAAGAAGAAGAAGAAGAAGAAGAAGGAAAAAGGAGGAAATTTTTAGAGATTAGAAAGAAGAATCAAGAAAATCCCATTTTGTAAGTTGGTCAGCGAGGTGTCTCCCAAGTTTAAGAGTACATAATCATAAGAATAAAGAGCCTCAGTAGGCCTACTGGCCCACACTAAACAGGTCTATCTTAGAACTCACTATAACTACGTAATAGAACAATTTTGCAATTAATCAACTACCAACTGTTTTTGTCAAACCTATAAAAGGAGTAACATGATGTCAATCAAACTAAAAAAATAAAAGGTGTATAGACAATCTTAATAAGGCTGAGAAATACACAACTCACAGCTCTATTGTCAAACCTCTGAAAGGAATAAATACCTAAGCCAAATTCTGTTTTTAAACTTATAATAAAAGTAAAATGATATCAACCACACTGAAAGAAAACAGTCAGATTTTTGAAGTACAGTGCTAAATTTTTCTTGTATTTATATATTTCAACGAACGTGATGTTTCTAGTTATTATTTCATATTTTTTATTATTGCTTTTCTGAAGGACGATTTACGCTGTCAGATGATGAGATTTTTTCTTAGAATAATTTAGTTCCCCTGATATTATTAATATAGATAGCATAACCCTGTGTGCTGTATTTCGTTAAACAGTATTAAAGACTCTATCCTCTGTCTGTTAATCTCGGCCCGTCCTCTGATCAGCCAGGCAGTACTAATCCATTCTTTATCTTGCAGGTGATCAGCTGCAACAAGAACATCTGCACGCTACAGATCACAGACACCACGGGATCCCACCAGTTCCCAGCCATGCAGCGACTCTCCATCAGCAAGGGACACGCCTTCATCCTCGTCTATTCTGTCACTAGCCGACAAAGCCTGGAGGAACTGCGCCCCATCTGGGAGGTCATCCGCGAGATCAAGGGCAACGAAGTGGAGTTCCCCATCATGCTGGTGGGCAACAAATGTGATGAGAGTGATGCCAGAGAGGTCCAGAGTGCCTTTGGCGAGTCCCAAGCCAAGGGGTGGAAGTGTAACTTCATGGAGACCTCTGCTAAAACCAACCACAACGTGAAGGAGCTCTTCCAGGAGCTCCTCAACATGGAGAAGAACAGAAATATGTCTCTCCAACTCGACGGGAAGAAAAATAAATCGCAAAAGGGCACTCGTAAAATTAAGGAGAAATGCCTTCTCATGTGAGGAGGTGGAAGTTGAGGGGCAAATGTGAAGTGTTCGCTGACTGTGATGAAAGACGTGGCCCGTCTGGTGGGTGCCAGAGACACTTATAGTGACACAACGGCACCCAAGTCACCACCTGGCCAGCTGGCACCGACCTCACCACCTGGCCAGTTCTCCTTCTACAGCTCTGTTTTAAGTCGACAAAGCTTGTGGTTGGATGCTCCGTGTTACACATAAAGGTCACAATTCAGTCTGATTCTTAGACTTCTCAACGTTACCATAATAATCCGAGCACAATTTTCATGGCAATATCCTTGTATAAGGAGCAGTAACGTGGCCTCAACTGGGCGGTGATGATTGTACCTGCTTGTCTTCTGTGGCCACACGGCGCACGTCTGCCCAGCCCAACCTTCTGCTTCACAGGGACCAGTTTCCGTTCTCTCTCTGCACATTTTGCCCGTATCATAGTGTACAGAAATGTTCCCTACCCAGCCTCATTTCCACTCAGTATTAGGTCTTTTTCCTAAGACTTTCCCTTGTGCAGTAGGTCCCCTTCCAAGATCTTTTCCTCATACTCTAGGTACCCTTCTAAGACTCCATCATACTCAAGATATCCTTTTAAGACTCCCTCATATTCTAGGTACCCTTCCAAGACTCCCTCATATTCTAGGTATCCTTCTAAGACTCCATACTCTAGGTACCCATCGATGACCTCCTGGACGAGGCGCGACTACCTAGTTCAATTTTGTGCTGTACTCGAGAGGCAACGACGCTTAGCACATGTGCATTTTTTTGACTGTGTAAGCTCTAGTTCCTTATAGTTCCCGATAGATGATAGTCAAGGGCTGGCTGCAGGGAGGACGGACTCAAGTCAGACATTACACATACACACTCAGGGGAGAAGCTGTGACCAATTGAAAACTATAGACTATCTCTTAACTTATTTAAAACTTTGAATATCACTGCAAGAGCTAATCTATTTGGCTAGCATAAGACGAAATACCAGAGGACCATAAGAGCAGCACTCGTTGCCTTGCAGGTAAACTGCGGGGTGAGTGTATTTACTGACTGTTTTAGTGTGACTGCCTGACTGTAAAGTTGACTGTGGGAAAGGTTTTATTGACAATGGGCTTACTTGTGAAGTGTCTGGGTATGTCTAACTTGTGACCGAGGTCCTGACTACGCCTCTTTGGAGTTTCTGTAGCTCGCACCATGGGAGGGTTTAGTCAGCGTAGCTCGCACCATGGGAGGGTTTAGTCAGCGTAGTCTACGCGGCCGCCGCCGTCGTCCGATAGAGAGCCATAAAATCCCCCTACCCCCCTCCCCTCCCTCTACACCTTTCAACTCACTTTTAACTCAGTCAACAATGAAACGAATTTTTTGCAATTTTGTTATGATATGTGATGTCATCTGTGAGACAAGACAACGCCGGACGCTAATCCTGTCTACACGAGTCACCCATTTATAGTTCTCTGTTTTGACTCGTGTGTCCATTTTACAAATTTCCAGTGTGAAAAATATTTGTTATGTATGTATGTATGTATATATATATAGTATATATATATATATATATATATATATATATATATATATATATATACTAGTGTGTATAATATATCATGTATCATAAGTGAAACCTTGAAACTTTATATAAGAAATCAAGAGTGGTGTGATGAGGACGAAGAGGAAGGAAGGAACATTGTAACAAGAATCAAACATGATGCTCTCCATCTACCAGAACGAATACCTAAATTGTAAATAGGACATTAATGAAATCCTTTTTCCGAGTGGCGCCTTAATCCTGTAGGACCCGCGAAGCTCGCTGGAAGGAGCAGGAGAAAGGAAGGTGTGAAGAACACGGGGAGGGATGAGAGGATCCTAATGATCGGGTGGTAAAAACAAAGGGCAAAACAAATTCTCCCTCCCTCTCCCTTACCCTTCCTTCCTCCTCCTCTCCCTTAAACACCCTGTTTACCACCGTCAGAGATCCGCTGTATACATCTTGACGGTGACCTCAACCTCACTGAGGACGCATTAACATTATCGTGATAGATTTACGGTTATAACACGATTGATGGTGATGGTGTAGCGTCCACTTGATGGTGATAAGCGTGCGGGCGCGCATGTGTGTGTGGCAGCCTGGTGTTAGTTCCATTACGCCCACATTATGGTGATGGGCGTGTGGGCGGCAGCTCGTTTCGGCGCCCTCGCTTCATATACACCATCACCATCTGCACCAACCCATAGTGTTGCAGACGACCCATGTATACACTTGCTCATCCACCCACATTCACGCCCACTCATCCACCCACCCACCCACCTACACACACACACACACACACCCACACCCACACATACACACACACACACACACACCCACCCACACACACACACACCCACACCCACACACACACCCACACACACACACACACCCACCCACCCACACACACAAAAACCACCCCACCCACCCACACCCACCCACCCACCCACACACACCCACACACACACACACCACCATCAGCCACTCTTAGCCAGTAATCAATAACTCAGAGGCGACAACTCATTCATAGAATTTTCATTTTAATATCCGTAATGCATAATATTTTCCGCACTCACGACACACCAAGAAAAATCGCTTAATCATTTTTCCAGGTATAATATTTCCAAGCTGAAAAAAAAATTAATATTTTATAACGCGAATTAAAATGACATAAATAGAAATGCAGTAAAGAAATATGAGATGAATAATATATAAAGAGAGAGAGAGAGAGTGAGAGAGAGAGAGAGGTGAGGTGCAGCCTTAATAACTCTCTGAGTAAGCGAAGGTTCCAGCTCCAATTCATCGACAAAGCAGCTCGTAGAGACCCTCCTCCAGGACACGCTGGAACAGCAGCGCTCAGGGGCGAGGTATGTCCCGCCTTGCCAGACCTAAGACACCCGTTAATATTATTTCGTTATTGAGAGTTACAAGGCAACGCTGTGTACCGAGACAGTCACTACTGCTGGGAGGTAACGCGAGCCACATTAAACCCTTATATATTAGTTCAAGTTTCCTTCAATTCTTTAATGAAATGGCGTTGAAACCGACGTTTCTGCTCTTAGTATAGGCAAATGTAATTTATTATAGGAACGTTTCGCTCGAAGAGGGTGAAACATTGTGGACTTGGTGCTGCTTCTAACATCAGTTGACCGAGTCAGATATAAGATATTAAACTTCCACTTGTGGTATTTAAACCTCCACTTCTGGTATTTAAAACCTCCAAATGTGGTATTTCTTGTCTACAAAAGAAAGACAAATATGACGCCTAGAAATGATGTGTTAGGAATCAGCGTGCGTAGATTTCTTTGAAATCCCTGGCGTTAAATGGCCTCAAATTTCCGGCGTTAAATGGCCTCAAATTTCCGGCGTTAAATGGCCTCAAATTTCCGGCGTTAAATTACCTCAAATTTCCGGCGTTAAATGGCCTAAAATTTCCGGCGTCTCAAATTTCCCCCGTTAAATGGCCTCAAATTTCCGGCGTTAAATGGCCTCAAATTTCCGGCGTTAAATTGCCTCAAATTTCCGGCGTTAAATGGCCTCAAATTTCCGGCGTTAAATGACCTCAAATTTCCGGCGTTAAATGGCCTCAAATTTCCGGCGTTAAATGACCTCAAATTTCCGTAGTTAAATGACCTCAAATTTCCGGAGTTAAATGACCTCAAATTTCCGGCGTTAAATGGCCTCAAATTTCCGGCGTTAAATGACCTCAAATTTCCGGAGTTAAATGACCTCAAATTTCCGGAGTTAAATGACCTCAAATTTCCGGCGTTAAATGACCTCAAATTTCCGGCGTTAAATGACCTCAAATTTCCGGCGTTAAATGGCCTCAAATTTCCGGCGTTAAATGACCTCAAATTTCCGGCGTTAAATGACCTCAAATTTCCGGCGTTAAATGACCTCAAATTTCCGGCGTTAAATGGCCTTAAATTTCTGGCGTTAAATGACCTCAAATTTCCGGAGTTAAATGACCTCAAATTTCCGGAGTTAAATGACCTCAAATTTCCGGCGTTAAATGACCTCAAATTTCCGGCGTTAAATGGCCTCAAATTTCCGGCGTTAAATGGCCTCAAATTTCCGGCGTTAAATGACCTCAAATTTCCGGCGTTAAATGACCTCAAATTTCCGGCGTTAAATGGCCTCAAATTTCAGGCGTTAAATGACCTCAAATTTCCGGCGTTAAATGGCCTCAAATTTCCGGCGTTAAATGGCCTCACATTTCCGGCGTTAAATGGCCTCACATTTCTGGCGTTACAGCTCAAATTTCTTATCCACTACAATGTGTATTTCAGCTGGGAGGTTCTTCAAGGGAAGAGAAGTACCTTGATGCTGGCGAAGAGCTTTTGGTCTAAGGAACTGGAAGCATCCCATTCCTCGGATCAAACCTTCTATTCCCGTTTTTCCACAGCAAATATTAAGCTGTATAAAATCAACATAATTCATTAATTTCAAGCCCTCTGAACCTAAAATAATAAATTTGAACCTAAAATAATAAATTTGAACCTAAAATAATAATTTGAACCTAAAATAATCAACTTGAACCTAAAATAATAAATTTCAAGCTCTCTGAATCTAAAATAATTAATGAATTATTTTAGGTTCACACGGCTTGAAATTGATTATTTTAGATTCAAAATAATCAATTTCAAGCCGCGTGAACCTAAAATTAATTCATCAATTTCAAGCCGCATGAGTTTTCAATATTTTATCAATGATTCGTGATTCACATTCACCCACAAACCTTGCCAAGGAATCTTAAGTGATATGACTTGTCGTGTATATTTAAGTCCACGTCGTTTTACGAATGATATTTAAAGACGTAAATACGACGTATACACATACAAAGAAAACGCTGTTTCACACATACAAAGAAAACGCTGTTTCACACATACAAAGAAAACGCTGTTTTACACATACAAAGAAAACGCTGTTTCACACATACAAAGAAAACGCTGTTTCACACATACAAAGAAAACGCTGTTTCACACATACAAAGAAAACGCTGTTTCACACATACAAAGAAAAAGCTGTTTCACACATACAAAGAAAAGCTGTTTCACGCATACAAAGAAAACGCTGTTTCACACATACAAAGAAAACGCTGTTTCAAACATACAAAGAAAACGCTGTTTCACACATACAAAGAAAACGTTGTTTCACACATACAAAGAAAACGCTGTTTCACGCATACAAAGAAAACGCTGTTTCACACATAGAAAACAATATCTTATACAGAAACGACATTTCACAAAGAAATTGATACATACATACACACATACAAACTGGTACACACAAAACTGTAATACACACACAGAAAACGATATACATATATAAAAAAAGTTACACACTCACACACACACACACACACACACTCACACTTATACACATATACACATATAGAAACCTTTATGTACACACAGAAAAATACATTGACATAGAAATCGATATACACACGTACGTACAGTAAAATATATGTACACACAGGAAACGATATATGCGCACACACACGTACACACCAAAGAAAAAAAAAGAGGTGGTAAAGGGCTCTTGATCCAAGGAACTGGAGCTACTCTTCCCCTTCCATGGCTCAAACCTCATTACCTCCATATTTTTTTTTTTTGACCCCAGGTGCTGGATGGCTCTTATACGGTTAATAAATTAACCCCTCTCCCCCTCCCCCCCCAAAAAAAAAAATAGCCGTCTTTTCCCCGGTAACTGTGTCGCGAGCCACAGCCGACCTTGGGTACTTGTGGAATAAAGACGTTCCCCCACCTGCCTCCTAATAACTCTCAGCAGGTAGCAGTCTTGCTCAGGTACTGATGACGTCACTAAACATCATCCTTTAATTTTTTTTTTCAAAATTCTCCAGATGTCTGCTTTTGAACTCAATGTGTGTGTATATATGTATGTATAATATATATATATATATATATATATATATATATATATATATATATATATATATATATATATATATATATATATATATATCGACTCGTGAATTAACAGACACCTTGGCAACACTGCTCCTGAACCTACCGGAGAGAGTTGGTAACCCTGCACGACGAGGAGGAAGGGATTCGAAAATTTACCCTAATGTGTTGTCCTCGAGTGTTGCCCTCGAGAGTGTTGTCCTCGAGAGTGTTGTCCTCGAGTGCTGTCCTCGAATAAGGAAGACCACAGGAACACCATGGTCTCCTGGAGTGAGGACCACAGCAGTATCCCGTTATTTTCAAGTGAGGAGAACCAGGGGAACTACAAGGACCAGGATACAAGGACCAGGATACAAGGACGAGGATACAAGGACCAGGATACAAGGACCAGGATACAAGGACCAGGATACAAGGACCAGGATACAAGGACCAGGATACAAGGACGAGGATACAAGGACCAGGATACAAGGACCAGGATACAAGGACCAGGATACAAGGACCAGGATACAAGGACCAGGATACAAGGACGAGGATACAAGGACCAGGACTAGAAGTATTAGGATATATGAACCAGGAATGGAGGGAGGACACCGTAGTCTCTTATTACTGAAATTATATCATTATTATTTTGACTGGAGTTTACCTGGAGAAGGTTTCGGGGTCAACGCCCCCGCGGCCCGGTCTGAGACCAGAATCAATAATTATAATTTGTTACTCCTAAACTTATGTTGAGGGTCATTAATCCGCTAATCGCAACCTGGAATCTGATCACTCAGGCTGTTGTTGCTTCTCCAAAGCTCCAGGGCGAGAAGTTGCTCCTGTGATCTCAACGTAACCTAACCCGAGCCAAGACAAGTGACATATTTTAACACTGGCATGCTAGAACAAGTTAGGTGCGTTAGGAGTGTTAGTCTTCCCACTGATCTATGTCTTGGACATTGGCTAGACAAGTGACAGGATTGTGCACTGAAGACCGTCACTATGCCACAACGTATGGATCACCAAGCATCTGTATGTTCACCCATCAGCTGTTACATCCATCAGCTGTTACATCCATCAGCTGTTACATCCATCAGCTGTTACATCCATCAGTTGTTACATCCATCAGCTGTTACATCCACTTTTGCATTTTCTTTTACGTTGTTAAAATTAGTTATTTTTGGATAGTTTAAATTAACAGTGGAAGACCCTGACTGCTGACAGCTATTATCTTCACCTCCAGTAATAGGTAAAATTAAACCTGGTTTTTTAAATTTTACATTACCTAAAACAACGTACTTTAAGATGAAGAAGTAAAAAAAAGCGACGTTGTGACCTAGGAGGGCAGGATGAAGGATTTACACTGATCCTGACACCTATATTGCCGATCCTTGCAGCAATACGTCAAGTTCCTGGACCTTTATTGCTGTAATAGACCAAAATACAGGTCCCCTCACTGCCATAGCAGGCCAAGTTAGGTTCCTGATCCCTGATCCCTACTGCTGCAGTAGGCCAAACTCCTGGTCCTTCACTGCTGTAGTATGCCAAGTTAGAGCCATGGTCCCTCACTGCTGTAGTCGGTCAAGATTCTGGACCCTCACTGTTTCTGGACTCCTCATTGCTGTAGTAGACCAGGTTCTTTGACTCCTCACTGCTGTAGTAGACCAGGTTCTTTGACTCCTCACTGCTGTAGTAGACCAGGTCCTTGGACCTTCACTGCTGTAGTAGACCAGGTTCTTGGACCTTCACTGCTGTAGTAGACCAGGTTCTTGGACCTTCACTGCTGTAGTAGACCAGGTTCTTGGACCTTCACTGCTGTAGTAGACCAGGTTCTTGGACCTTCACTGCTGTAGTAGACCAGGTTCTTGGAGCTTCACTGCTGTAGTAGACCAGGTTCTTGGACCTTCACTGCTGTAGTAGACCAGGTTCTTGGAGCTTCACTGCTGTAGTAGACCAGGTTCTTGGACCTTCACTGCTGTAGTAGACCAGGTTCTTGGACCTTCACTGCTGTAGTAGACCAGGTTCTTTGACCTCACTGCTGTAGTAGACCAGGTCCTTGGACCTTCACTGCTGTAGTAGACCAGGTTCTTGGACCTTCACTGCTGTAGTAGACCAGGTTCTTGGACCTTCACTGCTGTAGTAGACCAGGTTCTTGGACCTTCACTGCTGTAGTAGACCAGGTTCTTGGACCTTCACTGCTGTAGTAGACCAGGTTCTTGGACCTTCACTGCTGTAGTAGACCAGGTTCTTTGACTCCTCACTGCTGTAGTAGACCAGGTCCTTGGACCTTCACTGCTGTAGTAGACCAGGTTCTTGGACCTTCACTGCTGTAGTAGACCAGGTTCTTGGACCTTCACTGCTGTAGTAGACCAGGTTCTTGGACCTTCACTGCTGTAGTAGACCAGGTTCTTGGACCTTCACTGCTGTAGTAGACCAGGTTCTTTGACTCCTCACTGCTGTAGTAGACCAGGTCCTTGGACCTTCACTGCTGTAGTAGACCAGGTTCTTGGACCTTCACTGCTGTAGTAGACCAGGTTCTTGGACCTTCACTGCTGTAGTAGACCAGGTTCTTGGACCTTCACTGCTGTAGTAGACCAGGTTCTTGGACCTTCACTGCTGTAGTAGACCAGGTTCTTTGACTCCTCACTGCTGTAGTAGACCAGGTTCTTGGAGCTTCACTGCTGTAGTAGACCAGGTTCTTGGACCTTCACTGCTGTAGTAGACCAGGTTCTTGGACCTTCACTGCTGTAATAGACCAGGTTCTTGGACCTTCACTGCTGTAGTAGACCAGGTTCTTGGACCTTCACTGCTGTAGTAGACCAGGTTCTTGGACCTTCACTGCTGTAGTAGACCAGGTTCTTGGACCCCCTCAGTGTTGTGATAGACCAGGTTCTTGGACCTTCACTGCTGTAGTAGACCAAGTTCTTGGACCTTCACTGCTGTAGTAGACCAGGTTCTTGGACCCCCTCAGTGTTGTGATAGACCAGGTTCTTGGACCTTCACTGCTGTAGTAGACCAGGTTCTTGGACCCCCTCAGTGTTGTGATAGACCAGGTTCTTGGACCTTCACTGCTGTAGTAGACCAGGTTCTTGGACCCCCTCAGTGTTGTGATAGACCAGGTTCTTGGACCTTCACTGCTGTAGTAGACCAGGTTCTTGGACCCCCTCAGTGTTGTGATAGACCAGGTTCTTGGACCCTCACTGCTGTGATAGACCAGGTTCTTGGACCCTTCACAGGTGCAGTCGGCCACGTCCCTCACTCCTGGTCTTATCATGGCTGCAGTGAAACAAGTTTTCGACATCTTTTCCTCGTGTGCAGGGCTGTCTCGTCGAACTCGCTTCGTTCTACGCATGTTTGATAAAACATACATAATATATACATAATATTTGAAGGTGTACATGGTTCCATTACTTCAAAATCTGTGTATGATTACGTTAGTAGAAGTTATTGTTTATACTGTCAATGGTTTTTCAGCTTTAACGAGGAAATGGAACATGTTGACTGTAAGTTCGTATTACCTTAGGTTCTGTAGATGCTACTGGCGTCTATAAGAACGTTTCTCTGTGGTATTGACGACTACAAGAACGTCTCTTTACATTCCAAAATGAAAAGAAGATTTCTGCGGGTTACATTCTTATTAATACTGTATAGTATTTAATCCTGATATTTTCTTCCACTGAGCTCATTGTTGAGGCAAAGCAAAAACTTTAACAACTAATTTTATACGAACCAAAACAATGAAGAGCTTTGTGTTGCATCTTGCATAGCTTAAGTCGCTATGAAACCTAAATCTTCTTCTATTCAGTGATTTTTTTTTAATTGCAACTGATAGTATTTTAAGAATGTACCCCCTCAAAACAGGGATATTTCCACCCATAAGGTTACCAAAGAAAATGACTAATGCTCCACATGTTTCGTTTACTTAAAACGTAAATAACTGAACTTGTGATGATATATATATATATAACGAACCAAATTTGTTACTCGTTGATGCACCATTTTTAGTATTACATTGTAAATAATTTTCTGAACTATTTTAAGTCTGCGGGTTTAAAGCCAATTAAATCAAGACGAAACCTTTTAGAAAGCAGATCTCTGAAGCACCAAACTGGATGTCCTCCCATGAGTCTCTTCAAGATGAAGAAAAATAACGTTTATTTCCTTAAAATACATTGAGAAAAACGACGTATATTTCCTTAAAATACATTGAGAAAAACGACGTATATTTCCTTAAAATACATTGAGAAAAATGACGTTTTCCTTAAAATACATTGAGGAAAAAAAACGACGCTTATTTCCTTAAAAAATATTGAGGAAAATGACATTTATTTCCTTAAAATACTTTGAGGTTCCACTGAACGGTTTTTACAAATAATATTCTATTATGCAAGGCATAATAATGGGATTAGTGTTATGCACATTACTATGCAAGGCATAATAATATGTTTTCTAAGTTCAGGGTTTAGATATTTTTAGTGGCAACAAAAAAAATATATATATATCGCCCCTTCCCCGGGTAAAACAGTAATTTAGTACTAAATTTAAGTTAAGTCTTTGGTAAATTAAGATATATTATGTAAATTTTTGCGATGGGTTGGTTAGTTTTGCTGCAGAAAAAAAAGCATAATTTTGATTATCTAATATTTAACTCTGCATAATATTCTCGCATAATTAGACACCGTTTTAGCTCTTGCTGCAGCACAGAATCCAAGATGTACTATATACGTATCAGTTTTAATGATCTAAAAATGTTGAAAAAACATCCGCAGATGATTACACGAGACCTTAGGAGGAGATTCACCTGTGTGCTCCAGTGATCCAAAGGTACATAGTTACCTTTGTGGCAGTGTGTGAGTTTGGGATTAGTTCGACATTTGTAATTCACAATTCTTATATGAATATTTCTGATATCAGAGTATCTCCTACATCAAAATAAAATACCTAAAACAGGAACTGTTTTCTTTCCTCATCCTTCAATCTCCCGTAGAGGTGAAGGACTGGTCAACCAGGCTCTTGCTGTTGGCGATCCCCAGGCTCACATACCCATCACAGCATAGCTGATCTAGTATTTGGCGGAGGTAGAGATCCAGGTCCCTCTTGAAGACCCAGCATACTCAGCTTGCATAAGGGGGATTACCAATAGACCCATGGCTGTCTTCAAAAAGGCACTGGACAGGCACCTAGTACCTCACCAGCCGAGCTGTGGTTCGTACGTCAGTTTGCGTGCGGCCAGCAGTAACAGCCTGGTTGAACAGACCCTGATCCACCACGAGGCCTCTGCAACACAAATATCCTCAAAGATTTGTTAAGTTATACCATGAATTAAGGAAAGGTCCTAGACTTCTCCTTACGAAAGCAGATAAAGCAAATGCGATAGTAATTATGGACGAGGTAGATTGTAGTGGGAAAATAAACATAGTATTAGGAGAGAGGGAAACTCTCAAGCACGGGGAAGATAAGACCAGTTCCTTGCATCAAGAGCCTCACCAGCATCAAGACAAAATAATGCGATAATGTAAAATAATACTGTACCATTAAATATTCCCATCTTGTACATAGGATGTGCCAGTTGGTATTTTGAAGCCTATTAGAGGAGCCTGTCTCCACCTATCACATCGAAACAAAATTTGGGAATGACTTATGTAGCACTGTGCACTAGGCATTCATATATACAAATAGTTGATCGAATAAGACGTTCTCGAGTAATAAACGAAAATTTGTGGGAAAGCAAACGAAAACGTTGCTGAGTGTGCTCTGAAAAATATGGAAGTTTCGCCTTGTTTAAATTAAAAACTCCATAAAGCAGCATTTTTTTTTTTTTTTTACAATTCACTTCTCTCATTTATATTTCATTTAAAATTATTTACAACCCTCAGGGCTCCACCATGCCCAGCCCTTCTAGGGCAGGGTAGGTGCCAAAGCTAGAGCTTGCTACCACCTGCAGCTCACAAGACTGCCCTTACCGTCAGCCTCCCTCGGGCGGGGAAGATGGGAGACCAGAGAGGCCTAGCTTCTCCCTACGAGCCCCGTGAGGGTGGGGACCGTGGCTAAACCTGGGGACAATGGGTCCCAGACGAAGAGGGGGTACTTGTACCTCCTCCCATGGGAGACATAGGTCTCAGACACTCCCAAGACAGGGAGCCAAGGCCGAGTCACCATCTGGAAAAGACCCGGGCCGGGGGTGTTCCGGCGAATCTACACTTTACAATCCTTTATACAATAAAGAAAAATTGTTATAATTGACAATAATTTTTAAAGGGGTGGATCGGTAAGCCAGCGGAAGGTTTCGGTCAGATGACCAAAAGCTCCAACGGCGGGTCATCATCTAAGACCCGCGTCAGGAAACGCTTGTCCTGTTTCCTGACGAACCTTACCCAACCTTTATAATCCTTTAAAACAAATATTTTATTTTTATTTTTCTTAAATTCAGTTTCATGAAATTACCATATTTTGGAAATTGGCATTCACACAGAGCAAAATTAACATAAAAATACATCCTATTGAGATACATCAGCATATAGGGTTTGAAGCTAATCAGAAGAGGCATTCACTAGTTATAACATGAAAAACAATTTGCTTACTAAAATCGGCAAATTGAAATTTACACAACTCAAAATGAGTGACAAGCTATATTTTAATAAAACCCACCATTGGTAAAAGTTTGAAGCTGATCAGAAAAGACAGTGAAATTTGAAGCCAACCAGATGAGCCATTCTCCAATTATGACATGGATTCCAACGATTTCAATATTTTTTTATTTTTCACAATTTTACGCCTTAACGCAAACGAAACTTGATGGTTACTATTTTGGCTCTAAGATGCACCACCCATTAAATACTGAAGCCATTCAGAAGAAGCCATTCAGAAGAGGTAAACTGAAAATTATTTAAAGTGGCTTAACGGGATAAAAAATTCATACTATTTTACACATGAAATCGCCAAATCTGGACTTGAATTTCACCCTCCCCCCTCGTCGTATTTTTTTTGGCACTTTCTGTGAACGTTTGAAGTTACAGACACAGGAAACATTCAGTAGTTATCCTAGCCATTCCAGGATGCTGGGACGAGGTTCAACAACTTCGGTCCTACGGCACGTGAACATGACCACTGTTCATAGATTTTGGTGCTCGTTATCGTACTCAAGTGTTGAAAATTTGATGTCGATAGGATGAGGCGTTCTTGAGTTAGTAAGTTTATTCAGGTGTAGGTACACATAATACACTTACATAAATTATCATACATAGCAGTATATGTGTATATTACCTAGGATAACCCCCCAAAAAAGTCAGTGACTTATTTTCATTGGGGTCCTGGAGGCTGTTGGGGGGTCAACGCCCCCACGGCCCGGTCCTCGACCAGACCGAAATAAAATAAAAAATAAAACTGGAGGAAGAATAATAAAGAAATTAGGCAACCTCTTGGTTGGTGGGTTGGTTGATATCGTTCTCACCTCACACACTGAGGGGTAGCAACCTGGGGGACAAGATTAACCTAAGTTTAAAAAAATGCTCTGCATAAGTTAGGTTTGTCAAGTAACAGAGTAGGTGTTTCCTGATGTATAACCAGGGACTTTCTATATAATATGTCAATGATGCCAGTTAGGTCTATATCAGTGTTATTTTGTACTTGTACAAGTAAAGATTGTTATATAATTATTATTGCCCCATCGAGGAGAACTAATCACAAAACATTCAATAACAAAACATAGGATAACTAAACTAAATGAATAATTAATTGTAAGACATAGAGGTATACGGTGGCTCGGGAGGCAACGCTCTCACTTTACACACTGAGTGTCCGTGGTTCAATCCCCAGCATGGGTGGCAGCGTTAGGCATGTTCATTATATTTTTTGCTCCTGTTCACCTAGCAATAAGTAGGAACCTAGGTGTTAGTTGACAGGTGAGGATGGCATCGTTGGGGGACAAGACTGAAGGATCCCAATGGAAAGAAGTAAGTTGATTTAGGTACAGGCAATGTCGGATTTAGGTGGTGGGGGGTCCGGGGCCCAGTTTGGTGGGGGGCTCCCTAGCATTAAAAAGGTCTAACTCTAATGGTTTGAAGACTTTTAAGTTTCTCCTTGGAAAACTTTCGCCACTCAATATACCTACCATTCTCTTAAGATGAAGAAATGAAACTATAATAAATTGGATTTATAGTGTATTTTAGAAGCCTATCGGTTCATTTACAAGTGTAACTCAAAAGTAATGTACAGACTTATGAGGAGTTATCTTCAAGAAGATAAAATATTACAAGCCAGGTTTATGCTCATGACCGTCAGGCTTACAAGTCGTCTTTGCTTCATGCTCGTTCGTAGTCGGTTCTTAATAAGTTTAAGTTTTGAAAAGGAGCGTTCTGCACTGTAATTGCTTACCATCACTACAAGGTACATTCTCAATGCGACTTCAACATTTGAGAAAATGTCAACCACATGTTTTCCGTAGATGAGCTTGTAATGAAATAATTCTGTGCTCATGTCGTTGGGCTCTTCGTTCTCATGAATCCTGGAAAATGAAGAAAATTGAATCATTTCATCTGGAAAGGAATTTTCTATGTCTTTGGGATATACTTCCAATAGGTTCTGCGCTGCTCTTGTCAGCTCTTCAGGCGATAACTCCGTCAATCGCCCGAAGCAGCTGAACCGATGATGCAACACCAGCGATCACGTGACTCAACATGACGATCCCACCATAATTTAAACTCTTCAATACATTTTCTCTTTTTGCGATCTATTCAATTCTCAGTGTAATATGTCATAATATTTTTCATCATTTGGTGGGGGGCCCGGGGCCCCTCCCCTAAATCCGGCCCTGTACACAAATACAGTTACATAAATTATCATACATAGTAGTATATGTGTAGATTACCTAACATAACCCCCAAAAAATGCAAAGTAACTTATTTCCATTGGGGTTCTTGTAATATCTTATTTAAACTTTAAAAGTTAAAACAGCTAAGAAACTCAATTGTGAGAAAAGCAGTTACAGTAAAAGAGATACATACTAGGAATAAGGTAAACTGAGTTATTTACATCAACATTAAAGAGAGGATCAGATTACAATGATAGTTACATGGATGTTACATTTGGCAACTGTTTGAGGTGACAACTTTATTACTGTAGTGATAAAGACAGTCCTTGATAAAGGACGAAATTTCTTAGATTATCACGAGTGGGCTAACCGTCAGGGTTAAAAATCCGAACAAATCTTATCTTAATGTTGCGTTTTCAATTACTGGTAGAGTATTAAGTTCAACTCATCAGTATCCCTGCACCATCTATTACCACAATTGTACAAAGACTTACTCTTACGTCTAGGGAATTTATTTACTAAAGTGTAATATGTCGCAAATGTGCGCTAACGTAACAGCAAGTAGATTATGAGTCTATCTGAAAAGATAAATAAATTTCCACGTTTTCTTCTAATGCTAACGCAACAGTAATTAGAGTATTAGTCTAATATGAATTCTAATCAGAATCCATAAAATTACTTGAGACATTCATGAAATGTAACTCGTTTTCTATTACGGATGTCGTAATAGTTTTCTTTAAAACACTTTATAGTTAACTATAATATTATGAACTTAACACTAATAGAAGAAAATAAGATTTTATCCGCATAACGAGGAGGGATATTAACCCAGGGCAATCGTCTAAAGCCACCTATGTCTAGCTTATGTGGGCAATGAGTTAGGTACTACAAGTGATATTGCACTTACACAATTCGTCTAGATTGGCTCAGTTGGTAGCGTCTTCACCTCATGGAAATACGTAAGTCACTTTGTCTGACTTTTTTGGGTTATCTTAGGTAATCTACACATATGCTGCTATGTATGATAATCTATGTAACTGTATTTATGTATACCTGCACCTGAATAAACTTACTTATTATGGTTGAGGCTTATCCGTTCAGCCCAATCTTGGTAAATTTAGTTATGAAATACTTTGTAATATATTATCTTTATTTACTACAAGGTATACAGTCCTAGCTGACATCAATGACATACTACTATGTATATAGAAAGCCGCTTGTTATGCAGAGCATTTCGGGCAAATTAGGTCAGTTTTGTCCCAGGATGCGACCCACACCAGTCGACTAACACCCAGGTACCCATTTTCTGATAGGTGAACATAGACAACCGGTGTAAGGAAACACGTCTGATGTTTCCACCCCTTCGCCGGGAATCGAACCCGGACCCTCACTGTGTGAAGCAAGAGCTTTTGCCACCAGGCCACGGGGCACTTTGAGATAATACTCTGTTTTATATACCTCCTAATGACCCTGATCATGTTTGACTGGTATACCTGGGTGACGGCTATACCACTTCACCGAAACAAAAAAACATTGGGTATGTTTTCTTACCTGCTGTCCCTGTTCACCTAACAGTAAGTAGGTACCTGAGTGTTAGTCGACTGGTGTGGGTCGCATCCTGGAGGACAAGATTAATGGACCCCAACGGAAATAAAACAGACAGTCCTCAATGACGCACTTTCCTGGGTTATCCCGGGATGCTAGCCCTACGGGTTAAAAATCCGAACAAATCTTATCTGTGTATTGTGTGTCATCGTAACGCCTTTGTTACACTGACATGAATACATAAAAATTCAAAGATATTAAAACTTAACCAAAAGCTCCTCTCCGACGTTTTAATTACTCTATTAATTATACGACTTGTCATATTATAATCTTAATTAAAACTTTCAGTATGCAAAAAAAAAAAAAAAAAATCTACAAATCGCGCTGAAACGTTGAAATATAAAGCGAAAAGACATTATGATATTTTGTATTAATGCAAATGGTTCTTAAGAAAAAAATGGTTATAACTATGACCATAATTTTTAAACGGGAGACTGGTAAGCCATCGGAAGGCCTCTGTAAGATTATCAAAAGCTCCAGCTCCGGGTCATCATATGACTAAGACCCGCGTCAGGAAACACCTGTCCTGTTTCCTGACGCACCTCACCAGCCAACCAAATAGCTCTCGTATTTTAAATGAAATAAGGTAAAAAAAGCCCTAAGTGTCCTCTGTTTAGGAGAGGTTATCGTGCGTGTCCTCCAAGTTACTCCTGTGATGCAATACTGGAGAGAGAGAGAGAGAGAGACAGAGAGAGAGAGAGCAGAGAGAGAGAGAGAGAGAGAGAGAGAGCTCCATTAACCTCAGTGGTTGATATCACAAACGCAAACATTCAACCACTTAAGTAAATGCGTAGATGTATTTCGCAATAAAAAAAAATAAATGATATGGAAAAGCATGTAAACACACAAGACGTTAACTTAATAATCAGATAACTCTACTTTATCATCAGCGATAGAGAGAGATAACTGGCTAGAACATGAAGTGTGTTAACTTTTGAGACCTGTTGTTAGTCAGAGAGACAGACACACCTGGGTGAGACGGACACACCTGGGTGAGACAGACACACCTGGGTGAGACGGACACACCTGGGTGAGACAGACACACCTGGGTGAGACGGACACACCTGGGTGAGACGGACACACCTGGGTGAGACGGACACACCTGGGTGAGACAGTGGTCATGGGCAGCTCTACCTGGTTCTTGCTCCTGCTGGTACGTAGCTTTTCAACGAAACACCGAAAAGGAAAAGATCTACGTGGGAGGGTTAGTGAATAGTTGTTTTGGCGTGGGAGAGCTGGTGAGTGGTTGGTGTGGAGTGGGAGGGTTGGGGAGTGGTTGGTGTGGCGTGGGAGGGTTGGGGAGTGGCTGGTGTGGCGTGGGAGGGTTGGGAGTAGTTGGTGTGGCGTGGGAGAGTTGAGGAGTGGCTGGTGTGGCGTGGGAGGGTTAGGGAGTGGTTGGTGGGGCGTGGGAGGGTTGGGGAGTGGTTGGTGTGGGAGGGTTGGGGAGTGGTTGGTGTGGGAGGGTTGGGGAGTGGTTGGTGTGGCGTGGGAGGGTTGGGGAGTGTTTGGTGTGGCGTGGGAGGGTTGGGGAGTGGTTGGTGTGGCGTGGGAGGATTGGGGAGTGGCTGGTGTGGCGTGGGAGGGTTGGGGAGTGGTTGGTGTGGCGTGGGAGGGTTGGGGAGTGGCTGGTGTGGCGTGGGAGGGTTGGGAGTAGTTGGTGTGGCGTGGGAGGGTTGGGGAGTGGCTGGTGTGGCGTGGGAGGGTTGGGGAGTAGTTGGTGTGGCGTGGGAGGGTTGGGGAGTGGCTGGTGTGGCGTGGGAGGGTTGGGGAGTGGTTGGTGTGGCGTGGGAAGGTTGGGGAGTGGGTGGTGTTGCGTGGGAGGGTTGGGGAGTGGCTGGTGTGGCGTGGGATGGTTAGGGAGTGGTTGGTGTGGCGTGGGAGGGTTGGGGAGTGGTTGGTGTGGGAGGGTTGGGGAGTGGTTGGTGTGGCGTGGGAGGATTGGGGAGTGTATGGTGTGGCGTGGGAGGGTTGGGGAGTGGTTTGTGTGGCGTGGGAGGTTTGGGGAGTGGCTGGTGTGGCGTGGGAGGGTTTGGGAGTGGTTGGTGTGGCGTGGGAGGGTTAGGGAGTGGCTGGTGTGGCGTGGGAGGGTTGGGGAGTGGTTGGTGTGGCGTGGGAGGCATGAAGCAGGGGCAAAAGATGGGAATATCATCTGTTGTTTCCGGACAGGAACACCTGTCAGTTCTCTTGACAGGTGTGATCACCTTACCTGCGTCAGTCAATTCATATTAATTATGTTTTGTTACAATTACTTCCACTACTTCTACTACTAATACTACAACTACTACTACTAATACTACAACTACTATTACTAATACTACAACTACTATTACTAATACTACAACTACTATTACTAATACTACAACTACTATTACTAATACTACAACTACTATTACTAATACTACAACTACTACTACTAATACTACAACTACTACTACTAATACTACAACTACTACTACTAATACTACAACTACTACTACTAATACTACAACTACTACTACTAATTCTACAACTACTACTACTAATGCTACAACTACTACTACTAATGCTACAACAACTACTACTAATGCTACAACTACTAATACTAATACTACAACTACTACTACTAATACTACAACTACTACTACTAATTCTACAACTACTACTACTAATGCTACAACTACTACTACTAATGCTACAACTACTACTACTAATGCTACAACTACTACTACTACAACTAATGCTACAACTACTACTACTAATACTACAACAACTACTACTAATATTACAACTACTACTACTAATACTACAACTACTACTACTAATACTACAACTACTACTACTAATACTACAACTACTACCACTAATGCTACAACTACTACTACTAATACTACAACTACTACTACTAGTACTACAACTACTACTACTAATAGTACAACTACTACTACTAATACTACAACTACTACTACTAATTCTACAACTACTACTACTAATGCTACAACTACTACTACTAATGCTACAACTACTACTACTAATACTACAACTACTACTAATGCTACAACTACTACTACTAATGCTACAACTACTACTACTAATGCTACAACTACTACTACTAGTACTACAACTACTACTACTAATGCTACAACTACTACTACTAATGCTACAACTACTACTACTAATACTACAACTACTACTACTAGTACTACAACTACTACTACTAATACTACAACTACTACTACTAGTACTACAACTACTACTACTAATAGTACAACTACTACTACTAATACTACAACTACTACTACTAATAGTAGAACTACTACTACTAATACTACAACTACTAATGCTACAACTACTAGTACTACAACTACTACTACTAATGCTACAACTACTACTACTAATGCTACAACTACTACTACTAGTACTACAACTACTACTACTAATGCTACTACTAATGCTACAACTACTACTACTACAACTACTACTACTAATGCTACTACTACTAATACTACAACTACTACTACTAATACTACAACTACTACTACTAATACTACAACTACTTCTACTAATGCTACAACTACTACTACTAATACTACAACTACTACTACTAATACTACAACTACTACTACTAATACTACAACTACTACTACTAATACTACAACTACTACCACTAATGCTACAACTACTACTACTAATACTACAACTACTACTACTAGTACTACAACTACTACTACTAATAGTACAACTACTACTACTAATACTACAACTACTAATGCTACAACTACTACTACTAATGCTACAACTACTACTACTAATGCTACAACTACTACTACTAATGCTACAACTACTACTACTAATACTACAACTACTACTAATGCTACAACAACTACTACTAATGCTACAACTACTACTACTAATGCTACAACTACTACTACTAGTACTACAACTACTACTACTAATGCTACAACTACTACTACTAATGCTACAACTACTACTACTAATACTACAACTACTACTACTAGTACTACAACTACTACTACTAATAGTACAACTACTACTACTAATACAACAACTACTAATAGTAGAACTACTACTACTAATACTACAACTACTAATGCTACAACTACTACTACTAGTACTACAACTACTACTACTAATGCTACAACTACTACTACTAATGCTACAACTACTACTACTAATGCTACAACTACTACTACTAATGCTACAACTACTACTACTAGTACTACAACTACTACTACTAATGCTACTACTACTACTACTAATGCTACAACTACTACTACTACAACTACTACTACTAATGCTACTACTACTAATACTACAACTACTACTACAACTACTCCTACTAATACTACAACTACTTCTACTAATGCTACAACTACTACTACTAATACTACAACTATACTACTAGTACTACAACTACTACTACTAATGCTACAACTACTACTACTAATGCTACAACTACTACTACTAATGCTACAACTACTACTACTAATGCTACAACTACTACTACTAATGCTACAACTACTACTACTAGTACTACAACTACTACTACTAGTACTACAACTACTACTACTAATGCTACAACTACTACTACTAGTACTACAACTACTACTACTAATGCTACTACTACTACTAATTCTACAACAACTACTACTAATACTACAACGGTATTCTTGACCAGCATTTGCACTATTTAAGATTAGACTGATCCACTTAGAGTCATTGAAGAAATTTCTATCTTCGAGGAGGGAGAGCTGGTGAACCGCTCTTGATCCAAGGAATTTAGCTTTCTTTCCTGTTCCTTATCTCGAACCTCCGCTTTCCCAGGCGCTGTATGACCCTTCCGGGCTTAGCGCTTCCCCATTACTTTAATAATAATGAAAGATGCTGCAATTAATTTATATCTTTGTACTTGTCAGGTCTTGTGGAACGGAGACAGCAGCCTCTGTAAGTACTCCGTCAAGGGCTCTTGATCCAAGAAATTGGGGTATCCTATTTTTTATATAGATCAAACCTAATTGCTTTCCGTTCACTGCTGGGTGTATGATCCCTACGTGTTTAGCGCTTCCCCATGGGGAGTGAAGTGGGCATTAATTACTTGAAATATTTAAATGGGATCTAAATTTTCCTTTCTCCTCCAGAGAGAGAGAGAGAGAGAGAGAGAGAGAGAGAGAGAGAGAGAGAGAGAGTTAACCTTATATTTCCCTTTGCATGATCCATGTTGTCTCCTATGGTGACTAACATTACATAATGTGATGATCTAGTGTTGTCTAGGCCAGGAGGTGACGGTCACCCAGGTCTCTTCTCACTACTACGAGTTGTCCTGGGAACCTAACAACAAGTGGTCGAGCATCAAAAATTTCGCAGTCACCACAGTACAACAAGAATCCCACCTACACAGGTTCACTAATAATAATAATGATAATTACTATTATTATTATTTAGCACCTATCCATTCGTTTGCACAGACGTTTTTTTGACCACAAAGCAATCATCATTATTATCTAAGAATTTCTTTATCCATTTCCTCCTCGTTTGACTTCCTTCTCCTACTCTTCCACTTTCTCCTGTTTCTGATTCATACCAGCATATATCATATTTCTGTGGAGATCTTCACAGTAACTTCTGTGACGGCCTCACCAGAAAATCAGATTATCTAGCCTCCTTTGGCCACCCTCCTAAGACAATTCAATGTAGGTGATCAACCTCCCATGTTTTCCCTCCTCTAATCTCTTTCGTTCTTCTTGATACTCCTTAATATCCTCCGTTGTCTTATTGTCGTCCTCTAGAATATCATGTGTGAGACGGTGGTGTGCACCTTCAAGAGTTCGGAGTACAAGCTCTTGGACTCCTGTACCAGTGTAAACGTCAACGTCACCGGTGGAAACTACACCGTCTCTGAGCTCTTCACTACAGGCGATCATTGCCTCTTTGTTGCCGTTTTTTTTTTTTTTGCAAGGGCATATCTTGTGTCTCAACTGGTAAACTTTTACAAAAGCACAACTGTTCGCTCGCTGTTTATTACACTTCACAAAACCTAAGATGTAAATACTTGCCTTTAGTTCCCGAGTTTGCCACCACAAACACAGGTACATAACCACAACGCTTAGTACTTTTACTCTGATTAAGCAAACAAATTTATCCGCAATTTTTAAAAGAACTTTTGGATATATATTAATTTTCAAAAGTTCCTTTGTAAATATCTGGATATTTAATATGTTCAGTAGATTTCTCTAGTCAGCCTACCATAGGTTTACATAATGTAATATTTCGGCCTCCACCACCTTGCAGCCCCAGCTAAGGTCGAGAATGTAATAGTGAACATTGAGAGTGGCAACGTGACTGTCTCGTGGGACAACCCAGATGCCCCGGTGTTGACGTGCATGGAGGCGACGGTTGTACAGCTGGAATTCAATAAGAAAGTATATACCAGCGATGACACTCAGGCGTTCTACTGGCGGTCGCTGTGTTGGTCAGGAATGGGAGAAGTCCATCTTTGGAATCGAGGAGGGGATGGAGAAAGCGAGGTCACCACTAAACACATCATCTACGATTTTGATGTTAACAAGTTTTCTTTGAATGGGGGACACTGCCTATGCACCAAACATATTTCTCCTAAAACTATGTTCCTGCAGTACAGAAAACAATCTTCTCAATATAGGATATTCAGGATATTCAAAATCTTACTGAATTTAGGATATTCAGTAATTGAAATCTGATAAGCCAACCATGAGGTGTCTTCTCATGACAAATACCATCAATCTTTGTTTAGTTTATTAGTATTAATGCCTATCAACCGCACGGGGATAATTAAGTTGTTTTATTTCAGCTGTACGCAACCAGTCTAGAATAATTTAATCTCTAAAATTTCAATTGAAGTAGATTCGGAAAATATACACGAAGACGATTATACACAATTACATATATATATATATATATATATATATATATATATATATATATATATATATATATATATATATAAATGCAAGAAACAAGTGGGTATACACAGAGAAAGATTGCAGTCAGCGGGGCTCGATAATACTATTGGAAGTCGGGTAAGGTTCCCAGGTAACTATCTTATCCACTCGGTCACAAATGCCTCAAACGCTGGGCAGCCTGGTTCACAAGCATGTTTCTTCCTGCGATCTTTCACTGTATATACCCGCTTGTATCACTTTGAGAAGTCAGAACATACAGGAGGAGGTTGAAATAGCTTGAATCCATGTTTGAGGGTCAGTGACGTACCCGGGCTGGGGAAGAAACATGGCTTGTGACCCACGCTGTCCAACTTTTGCCCGTCTCCCAGTAGGAGTATCGAGCCCTGCTGACTGCGATCTCTTTTCTAGCTATCTATCTATATACATATATATATATATATATATATATATATATATATATATATATATATATATATATATATATATATATATATATATATATATATATATATATATACACTATATCGTGCCGAATAGGTAAAACTGGTCAATTAGCAAG
This sequence comes from Cherax destructor, assembly GCA_009830355.1. Taxonomy (NCBI): domain Eukaryota; kingdom Metazoa; phylum Arthropoda; class Malacostraca; order Decapoda; family Parastacidae; genus Cherax; species Cherax destructor. Next base: position 110,595 of record WNWK01003701.1, read on the forward strand.
AACTCATTTAAAATTAAGTCTTTTCTGAAATTTTCTTATATTTTTTCATGTATGTTTATGTAAAAATAATAATTTCGTACCAAAAGAACTTTAGAAAACTTACCTAACCTTATTATAACAAGTGCAATTTAATTTATCCCAATTCAAGTAAATATAGTTTAGATAAGTTTTCAATAATTTAATAATAGACAAACACAATGAAATATATTTCATACACAAATTTTCTCTTGCCTTATATGGCAAGGTGAGCGTTGCTATTTAAGCCAAAATCGCAAGTTTTACCTAATCGGCACGACATATATATATATATATATATATATATATATATATACATAATGGTGGACGAGGGGCGAGAACCTCGTCCTGCGGGAGAAGGTGATGCTCGCTTAGTGCAAAGAAACAATCTTTCCCCAGGAGCTTAATTGATCAATGACAGATGACATCTACCTCCTGAAGGAACCTGTATTTTTCCTGGGTGCTTCAAGATGTTGGTGCAGGCCTCCTGACCCACTATATTGAAACTACCTTTTATAATATTAATAATAATTACTATAATAATATTATTATTATTAATTATACGTGTTTTCAGACGTTGTGCTGATTGTGGATAACTTGACAGCTGCGGTCGAGTGCAATCAGATTACGGTAACATGGATAAACAACGACGTGTGCACTGACGCTACCCACTTCCGAGTACGGGCTGACCCCTACGGATCACCCGACGTCGACTTCTACACGGAGGATATCAGCACCACCTTCCACGTTTTCACCGATCTCATGTTCGACAACACTTACATGATCTCCGTCACTCCCTTAGATGAGAACAATGCCACTCTGCAACCCTCAATCGAACTGCATTCACAAACGGATTACGGTAATAGAGACGTTGTGTTTGTGGTGTCCTTTCATATAATATTCTATATAATAGATAACAACACTGCGACTAGCCGAGGATTCGAACCCATGTTGTTTTAACCCGCCTCATGTTGAGCGAAAATTCCATGACGCTCTAACCCTCGGGACCATACAATCTACAAGAATCACGCACCCAGCAGAGCTGGGTGCGTGATTAAAAACACACCCTCCAACAAACACATCCTCCAATAAACACACCCTCCAACAAAGTTGGTGGGGTTTACATGGTCTCATGTACTCACTGTCCTCTCTCTTATATAGAACAAACAGGTAAAATTCTGGAAACCAGAATAGCCCAACATAAATACTGTCAGCACAAGGCAGGAGTCGAACGCTATCTTTAACCACGTTAGTTCCTGTAATCACCCACCGGGATGGGATGCTGCGTAAATTATTGTACAAAACAGTTCTGTCATAGAAAGAAACATAATTGAATCTTTTCTCTTGAAACATGACAAGAATACAGTATATAACTCAAACTATGGGTTATACAAACTCGATAGCTATTTAGTAGAGTCCATTGTACACAACCTTAAACAACAATGCTATACAAAATCACAGGATTACTCATTATGTCAGGTGGTCTCATGAATGATTGGTGACGCTCGACCAGTGTCTACGCACCAAAACACCAAGATACGTCAGTTGGTGTGTGGTTAAATAACACATTAAGCTGTGATTGTACCATACACTGACGGGTACACAAGATCACCTGATAACATAGGTAGTGGGGTTAAAGGATATTAGAAGTAGAAATCTGGATCATAGAAATATTATAGGAATGGTATAGAAGAATCCCAAGTAAGACATATTAGAAGAATAGTAGACAATATTTTGGAAAATATAAAGAGATACTTCTCAGTACCCCTGAGAACATTCGAGTACCCCAGAACAGGGCATTTAAACAGACAAAGAGCACATTCATTTCCTTTCTTTTATTAATTAAAAGTTACACAGAATAATAGCAATCCATATATATAATGTCCACTGAGAAACGTATTTTCTCAAGTCACGTGACCTGTTCTAAACGGCTAGAAAAAGCTTGGGGCCGACTATTATATCTTCTAATTTCATAATACTTGACTTCTCAAAACCCTCTTACCCCATATGGGGGGGGGGGGATGGTGGTAGTGACGGATGTGACACCGACCGTTGGCCCACATTCTGAGAGAGCCAGCAGCAGGTGACAGACCAGCACTGCGATATTCTGAGAAAACTTCCTCTCACTCCTTCAGTTGCAGCCTTGCAACATTGCATAGCTCCTGATGACGCACTGAGAAGTGTGAAGGTACTTGAGCTAAACCCCGTATATATATATATATATATATATATATATATATATATATATATATATATATATATATATATATATATATATATATATATATATATGTCGTGCCGATTAGGTAAAACTGGTCAATTAGCAAGAACTCATCTAAAATTAAGTCCTTTCTAAAATTTTCTCTTATAAGTTTAAAGATATATTTTTTTCATTTATGTTAATGTAAGAATTTATAATTTTGTACCAAGAGAAACTTTGAAAACCTACCTAACCTTATTACAACAAGCGCAATTTAATTTAGCCTAACCCAACTAAATATATTTTAGATACGTTAACTTTAATTTAATACTAAACAAACACAATGAAATATATTTTTTCGTTATGTTCAGAATGATTTTGGCGAAATTATTGCATACACAAATTTTCACTTGTCTTATATGGCAAGGTGAGCGTTGCTTTTAAGCCAAAATCGCCAGTTTTACCTAATCGGCACGACATATATATATATATATATATATATATATATATATATATATATATATATATATATATATATATATATATATATATAATATATATATATATATAATATGGGGTCCACCTCTGGTACAAATTGTGGGACCCAGGAGGAAAGCCACATCATTGCAGCCAAAGATCTCAAGGATGTGTTGTGGTGGTGCAACAAACTGTCTTAAACTTGTGAGGGATTATCACCCTGGTGTTGGTGCTGTGGTAACGGGTCTCAGTACTTTTAATGACACCGTCATAACCTACTTTTGGAAAGTCCAGAAATCCAGGTTGAAGCAGTCAACCCTAGATTCAATCTTTAAAGATGTTCAAAAAGATGCTACAGATGAACTGCCTGTAGGACAGTTACTAAAGAAGACTCTGAAGTATACCTGGAGAGGGTTTCGGGGGTCAACGCCCCCGCGGCCAGGCCTGTGACCAGGCCTTGCGGCGGATCAGGGCCTGATCAACCAGGCTGTTATTGAAGATTGAGACACTTATGCAACATATAGGAATCTTTATTAAGGAAACGTTTCGCCACACAGTGGCTTCATCAGTCCAATACAAAGCAGAAAGGTGTAAGGAGAGGAGGTTATCAGTCCCTCGGCGGGGAGTCGATGTGTTCAGTCCATCAATCTTGTTGTGCTGTACTTTCTATAAAATTGATGGTCTGAATACATCGATTTCCCGCCGAGGGATTGATCTCCTCCTCTCCTTACAACTTTCTGCTTTGTATTGGACTGATGAAGCCACTGTGTGGCGAAACGTTTCCTTAATAAAGATTCCTATATGTTGCATAAGTGTCTCAATCTTCAACTCGTCGGTTTTCAAAACCAATTATCAGGCTGTTATTGCTGGCCGCACGTAAACCGACGTATGAACCACAGCCCGGCTGATCAGGTACTAACTCCACTGCTTCCACCTCTTCTCAGTTATTATCTCCTCCTCTGCCTCCTCTCCTGCTGCTCCACAATACTAAGCTACGATGAACTACACCAGGTTATTATTATTTTTGTACTAATTTCTTATTGCAATTATTAATAATATTCTTTATTTCAGGAGTTTAAATGAACATTTATGCACTTTTTACAACATATTTTTCTTTGTTAAGTGGTTGTATTTGGGGACATGGAACGGATTACTTCAATAACGAGATAACGAACGCTATAACGAACGAGGTTCTACAACCAATTAGATTCGTTGTAGCATACCCTACTGTATATATATATATATATGTCGTGCCGATTAGGTAAAACTTGCGATTTTGGCTTAAATAGCAACGCTCTTCTTGCCATATAAGACAAGCGAAAATTTGTGTATGCAATAATTTCGCAAAAATCATTCTGAACCTAACGAAAAAAATATATTTTATTGTGTTTGTTTATTATTAAATTAATGTTAACGTATGTAAAATATATTTAGTTGGGTTAGGCTAAATTAAATTGCGCTTGTTGTAATAAGGTTAGGTAGGTTTTCAAAGTTTCTCTTGGAACAAAATTTTAAATTTTTACATTAACATAAATGAAAAAAATATATCTTTAAACGTATAAGAGAAAATTTTAGAAAAGACTTAATTTTAAATGAGTTCTTGCTAATTGACCAGTTTTACCTAATCGGCACGATATATATATATATATATATATATATATATATATATATATATATATATATATATATATATATATAATATATATATATATATATATATATACTATATACATATATATATATATATATACATATATATATATATATATATATATATATATATATATATATATATATATATATATATATATATATATATATATATATATATATATATATACATATATATATATATATATACTATATATATATATATATATATATATATATATATATATATATATATATATATATATATATATATATATATATATATATATATATGTATGTATGTCGTACCTAATAAGCCGAACTCCCTTTAAAATTAAACTTAAAAAAATACATACTGATAGCTGTTTTTTTTCACTGATAATAATATAAAGATTTTTATTTTTGGACCAAAACCTCACCTAACCTCCCTTAAACAAAAGTATTTTTTAGCTAAATTCTGTTATATATATCATAGGTTAATTTAAATTTATTTACTCTTATTTAAAATCAATGACAAATATTTTTTTTTAGTGTTCAGATCGATTTTCGCTGATTTATAGCAAAAAAAAAATTTCATTCGGCTTATTCGGCAAAGTGCACCCTTGCCGGATAGTCCAAACTGGACGATTCGTCTTAAACGGCACTACATATTAAGCAAAGTTTCTTGTGTGGCTACCAGAGGCCGTGACGAACGTAACGTTGGAGGCAGTGTGTTCGACTCTATACGCCAGCTGGGACCCAGGCCACTGTTCCACCAACCAAACTAAGTATATGATAACTATGTATGCAGGAAATCAACACACCTCGTGGGAAGGATATGACACCAGCTACGAGTACAATAACTTGATTGAGCGCACCACTTACACCTTCCTTATATCCACCGAGTCTCACGAATTCGGGATTCGTGCGTTTTCTACCATAAACAGTAAGTAAAGAACGCTACACTTGTGTTTTGTCTATATTTAGGTATCCCCGAAAGGGAATACTTAAGTGGTTGCCATATTTTTTTTTCTTACTCGAAATTTTCGATTTTATTTCGTTTTTACTCGAGATCCAACTCTTCCGAGTGCCATCTGGCACTTGTTACCGTACACAATGTTTATGTACAGTAACAAGTGCCAGTTGCTCTATGATCAGTGTTGTTGAACTAATTCCCTGCATCCTGGAATAAGTCAAAAACACTCAGCGACGTAACTACAAACGTTAAAAAAAAAAAATGGTTCCTCCTAATTCGGAGGAAGTGAAATTAAAGGTGGAAATTTGACCATTTTATGTGTAAAATAATGTGAAATTTTTATTCCCGTTAAGTTACGTTTAATAAATTTCAGTTTACCTCTTGTGAACACCTTCAGTACTAATTAAGTTTTGCTGTGTGCGGGTAAATTTGTCAATATAACAAAATGGTTTAAATACATGGCATGGAATTACTGAAATCAGCGCCATAATTGGAAAATAACTCTTATGAATCCTCACGCTCCTAATTTTATTGAATAAATTATACATATATTTTTATTCGGTAACTAAAGAATTTCATTTATTGGGTTCAAATTATTACTGACGATGCATTTTATACCATAAGCTTAATCCGAGTAGGTGCAAGTTTGAAATTTGACTGAATTTAAAAAAAAAACAAATAACCGTTGGATTAAGATCAGTTGCTGGAGAATGCCTTTTTTGGTAGGCTTCAAACTTTCATTGTTATGGTCTATTAGTCTGTGATGTAAACGGGAGAAAAAACCTGAAGTGATATAAATGGGAGGAAAAAATCAGAATATTTTTTATCCCCTTTAAACACTGATATATATATATATATATATATATATATATGAGTTAACAAAAGGTGAAGTGCCTCACTTGGTACTCATACATATGCACACGCATACATACACACACACGTATACATAAACAGACCCCCACACACACATGCAAGGACACATAAACATTAATAGGCACATGCATATATATGATCAGCTACACATATACATATTTACACACACACATACACACATATACATACACAGGCCAGGACGAGCCCTTGGTTCATTCAAAGATGTAGAGAGGCCAAAACCAAGTGTGCTAGAGAATGAAAGAAGTATATAAGGCAAAGAAAACAGGAGAATAAGGAAAATAGTCGAAGAGCCAAAAATGAAAATGCTCATATAAGGAGCAAGGCCCAACGACAATACGAAAATGACATAGCAGCGAAAGCCAAGTCCGACCAGTCAAGGACCAGGTAATCAGGCTGAAGAAGGGAGGGGAGAAGTATGTGAGGAGCTCAACATGAAATTCAAAGTGTTCACAGATTAGACAGAAAGAACTCCAGAAAGACGGAGTGGTGGGGTACACCACCAAGTGTTGGACACAATACATACAACCGAAGAGGTGAAGAGGCTGCTAAGCGAACTAGATACCTTAAAGGCGATGGAGCCGGACATCTCTCCATGGGTTCTGAGAGAGGGAGCAGAGGCGCTCTGTGAACCACTAACAACACTCTACAACACATCTATCGAAACAGGGCAACTACCCGAGGTAGAAGAGAGCAAATATAGTCCCAATTTTTATAAAAAACAGGAGACAGACTTGCAGCATTAAACTACAGACCAATGTCACTGACATGAATTGTATGCAAAGTCATGGAGAATATTATCAGGAGAAGAATGGTGGGGCACCTAGAAAGGAATGAGCTTATCAACGATAACCAGCACGGTTTCAGGAACAGGAAATCCTGTGTCACAAACCTACTGGAGTTCTATGACAGGGTGACAGCAGTAAAACAAGAGAGAGAGAGGGGTGGGTAGATTGCGTTTTCTTGGACTGTAAGAAAGCGTTTGACAGTTCCACACAAGAGATTAGTGCAAAAGCTGGAGGACCAGGCAGGGATAACAGGGAAGGCACTGCAATGGATCAGAGAATACCTGATGGGAAGGCATCAGCGAGTCATGGTACGCGACGAGGTGTCAGAGTGGGCGCCTATGACTAGCGGGGTTCCACAGGGGTCAGTCCTAGCATCGGTGCTGTTTCTGGTATATGTGAATGACATGACGGAAGGAATAGATTCAGAAGTGTCCCTGTTTACAGACGATGTGAAGTTAATGAGGAGAATTCAATCGGAGAAGGACCATGCAGAACTACAAAGGGATCTGGATAGGCTGCAGGCCTGATCCAGAAACTGGCTCCTGGAGTTCAACCCCCACCAAGTGCAAAGTCATGAAGATTAAGGAAGGGCAATAAAGACCGCAGACAGAGTACAGTCTAGGGGGCCAGAGACTACAAACCTCACTCAAGGAAAAGGAGCTTGTGGTGTGTATAATACCGAGCACATCTCCTGAGGCGCACATCAACCAAATAACTGCTGTAACATATGGGCGCCTAGCAAACCTAAGAATAGCTTTCCGACATCTCAGTAAGGAATCGTTTAGGACTCTGTACACCGTGTGCGTCAGACCCATATTGGAGTATGCAGCACCAACTTGGAACCCACACCTGGCCAAGCACGTCAGGAAATTAGAGAAAGTGAAAAGGTTTGCAACGAGACTAGTCCCGGAGCTAAGGGGCATGTCCTACGAGTGAGTACAACCAGGTGAGTACACACACATACACACACACCTAATTCCAATAGATAACATATGTGGCTTATTAAGCAAATTCATCTCTCAAGCTTCTTTCCTTCAGATCCTTACTTAGTGAAAGTAGACGAGAGTGGAGGAGGCCTAAGCGTCAGCTGGCACTACGACAACTACACACACTTGAATTTGATCTACAACGTGTCCTGGGGCGCCGACCTTGAGAACTTTGCCAGTTCGTCCCACACCGAGTACACCATCAGAGGGTACAACGCCAGCGCGCAGGAGCGCAGGGTGTGTGTGGTGGCCATTGATAGTGACTCGGGGGTCGTCAGCTGCAGGAGCTGTGAGGGTGATCCTTATGTTACTACCACCATTTTCCCACCCTACCCAGACCCAGACCCAGGTGAATAACAAAACTATTGCCATTAAGAACAAAAAAGGTACAATACCATGACTGCAACAGTAGACTAATAACCCCGCACATAGGAGAAAGGATCTAATGACGAGGCTTCAATCAGACCAATAACTAAACACTGTCACTACTTAATAACGAGGCTTCAGTCAGACCAATAACTAGACAGTCACTACTTAATAACGAGGCTTCAGTCAGACCAATAACTAGATAGTCACTACTTAATAACGAGGCTTCAGTCAGACCAATAACTAGACACTGTCACTACTTAATAACGAGGCTTCAGTCAGACCAATAACTAGACAGTCACTACTTAATAACGAGGCTTCAGTCAGACCAATAACTAGACACTGTCACTACTTAATAACGAGGCTTCAGTCAGACCAATAATTAGACACTGTCACTACTTAATAACGAGGCTTCAGTCAGACCAATAAATAGACACTGTCACTACTTAATAACGAGGCTTCAGTCAGACCAATAATTAGACACTGTCACTACTTAATAACGAGGCTTCAGTCAGACCAATAATTAGACACTGTCACTACTTAATAACGAGGCTTCAGTCAGACCAATAACTAGACACTGTCACTACTTAATAACGAGGCTTCAGTCAGACCAATAACTAGACACTGTCACTACTTAATAACGAGGCTTCAGTCAGACCAATAACTAGACACTGTCACTACTTAATAACGAGGCTTCAGTCAGACCAATAACTAGACACTGTCACTACTTAATAACGAGGCTTCAGTCAGACCAATAACTAGACACTGTCACTACTTAATAACGAGGCTTCAGTCAGACCAATAACTAGACACTGTCACTACTTAATAACGAGGCTTCAGTCAGACCAATAACTAGACACTGTCACTACTTAATAACGAGGCTTCAGTCAGACCAATAACTAGACACTGTCACTACTTAATAACGAGGCTTCAGTCAGACCAATAACTAGACACTGTCACTACTTAATAACGAGGCTTCAGTCAGACCAATAACTAGACACTGTCACTACTTAATAACGAGGCTTCAGTCAGACCAATAACTAGACACTGTCACTACTTAATAACGAGGCTTCAGTCAGACCAATAACTAGACACTGTCACTACTTAATAACGAGGCTTCAGTCAGACCAATAACTAGACACTGTCACTACTTAATAACGAGGCTTCAGTCAGACCAATAACTAGACACTGTCACTACTTAATAACGAGGCTTCAGTCAGACCAATAACTAGACACTGTCACTACTTAATAACGAGGCTTCAGTCAGACCAATAACTAGACACTGTCACTACTTAATAACGAGGCTTCAGTCAGACCAATAACTAGACACTGTCACTACTTAATAACGAGTCTTCAGTCAGACCAATAACTAGACACTGTCACTACTTAATAACGAGGCTTCAATCAGACCAATAACTAGACACTGTCACTACTTAATAACGAGGCTTCAGTCAGACCAATAACTAGACAGTCACTACTTAATAACGAGGCTTCAGTCAGACCAATAACTAGACAGTCACTACTTAATAACGAGGCTTCAGTCAGACCAATAACTAGACACTACCACTACTTAATGCTTCGTCATTAGATTCTTTTTCTTATGTGATGGTTATTTGTATATTATTGACATTGTTCCTAAAACAATATTCCCACTGATCTTAATTAGGTACAAGGGGAAAGTGAGAGAGTTTTTTTTTCATTAATTTGTGACTGTGTAAGAAGGTATAAGTGGTATACAAATTACATGGAAGAAATGAAGGTTATTCGTTCACCACCCACAAATAAATATGTTGGTTAGGAACCCTTCCCCTCATCTACATAACGAAAGCAATACCGTCACATATATACCAAGACTAATACCTTCCGCCATTTAACACAAGTAACACCCCATCCTATATAAACTGCTTTGTTTTTATTAAATTATTATTATTATTATTATTATTATTAATCTTATTATTTCTTGTTTTCAGGGACCAATAAACCCCTCGCCCTTATCATAATTATGAGTATATGTTGCATCTTGATCCTGGTAGGGGCGGTCATTGGCATCATCTTACGGTACAAAAAACCCAAACCTACTGGAGACAGATCTATCATCACTCCTAATTTCAGTCCCACTGATTCCACATCGACCCTGTGATTCATTTACACTGATCAACACTCATCGTCTGATCAATGATGTTACACCGATTCTGGGGAGAGTTTGTGGCGCTGAATCCGCATATTTCATCGATTTTGTTTGATTGGCTTTAGTTTTTGTGAAATTTGGTATCCCAGTGAAAAATATATTGATCAGGCGGGGCTAGCTTAAAATCGCATTATTTTTAGATCATGCAAGCAAGCAAGAGGTTTACCATCTTCAGATGAACATCTGACATCTTGTGCTCACGACAGCAAAGTTTCTGCAAGACCATTTTGATATTTTCGTATTCTTTAAGTTTTGTCGAGGGAGTAATTATAAGAGATACATATTGGTCACCACTGTGCAATAAGACACATTTCAAGCTTCTAATAGAACTGTCTATAAACAGCCGTCAATCTACTGGTCGATATTCAAGTCCCATTCGAAGAAGTCCAGGGATGTTATTGCAGTATACAAGTTCTTCATCTTGGCTGAAGAAGGAGTTCGACCTCTCTTGTCCGATAAGCTGCTATTTTAACTTCTTGTTGCAGACAGTTCTTTTCTTTTCAGATGATTGCTTTGACAGACTGAGGTCACGTATCATATCACTAAGTTCTTTTTGGGAAAGAACTGCTGGGGAGTTGAAATGCTTACTTCATATTCACTTCCACTGTTATCACCTGTGTTACATCCTAAACACTGAGTTTCTTCAACATCTGACAAGGGAAGGTCAGGCAGTGTTGTAAACACTGGTATGGTAACGTCTTCACTGTGTGGCACAGGTCTCCTTGCTGACTCTAGATCAGGATATTCTCACTTGACTTTCTTGTATCGAAAGAAACATTTCACATTCACTACAGAAATAACAATCGTCATAGGTTTTACAACCAAATGGGGAACCCAAGACTTGTCTTGTTCTCCAAGCGCCACTCCAAAATAAGCAAGACAAGTTTGTTTTATAAGATCTGTGATGTTTTTTCTTTGTTTTTTTTGCAAAGAGTATTTGCCACAAATGTAGCAAAATGCATTGGGATTGTTCTTTGTGAAGAACTCATCTGGAAAAATAACAAAATAAAGGTTACAATATTTTCATGTGGTCTTTGTTGATAAAACTTCTTTCCTTAAATATTAAATAATTTAAAAACAAAATTATTTTTTTTATTCAAACTATCTGCATATACAAATTATCACTACATATACATACACACGTTTTGGCAAAGTTACCAGTTGTGTGGTAGGTAAGTTTGGGGTGCCAGGTGTAAATGACAGTAGTTTGTTGGTCTATGTATTGGTAGATAAAACTGATGGGTAGACTTCAGGATGTGCATGTTTATAGAGGGGCCACAGATATATCGGATCATATTTTAGTTGTAGCTACAGTGAGAGTAAAAGGTAGATGGGATAAAAGGAGAATGGAATCAGCAAGTAAGAGAGGTGAAGGTTTATAAACTAAAGGAGGCAGTTAGGGTAAGATATAAACAATTATTGGAAGAAAGATGGGCTAGCGAGAGTACAGACAATGAGGTTGACGATGTATGGGGTAGATTTAAGAATGTAGTGTTAGAGTGTTCAGCAGAAGTTTGTGGTTACAGGAAAGTGGGTGCGGGAGGGAAGAAGAGCGACTGGTGGAATGATGAGTTAACGAGAGTAGTAAGAGAGAAAATGTTAGCATATGAGAGGATTTTATAAAGTAGAAGTGATACAAGGAGGGAGGATTATATGAATAGAAAAAGAGAGGCTAAGAGAGTGGTGAAGAAATGTAAAAGGAGAGCAAATGAGAGAGTGGGTGAGAAGCTATCAACAAATTTTGTTCAGAATAAGAAAAAGTTTTGGAGTGAGATTAAATAGTTGAGAAAGCCTAGGGAACGAATGGGTTTGACAGTTAAAAATACGAGAGGAGAGTTATTAGATAGAGGATTAAAGGTATCAGGAAGATGGAGGGAATATTTTGAGGAACTGTTAAATGTTGATGAAGATAGGGAAGCTGTAATTTCGTGCATTGGGCAGGGAGGAGTGAGAAAGAGCCAGTTGTGAGTGTTGGAGGAAAGTGCTTGGGGCAGTGGGTAGAATGAAAGGGGGTAAATCAACTGGGATTGATGGGGTAAAGACAGAAATGTTAAAAGCAGGTGGGGGATATAGTTCTGGAGTGGTTGGTGCTTCTATTTAATAAATGTATGGAAGAAGGCATTAGCAGAGAGCGTGAATGGCAGGGATTGGCAGAGTGTGCATAGTTCCTTTGTATATAGGCAAAGGGGACAAAGGAGATTATAAAAATTATAGGGGAATAAGGAGAGGGTGTCGAGGATAGAGTAGGGATAAGATAAGGGGAAATATAAGGAAAGGATGAGGAAAAAAAAGAGTGAGGAGAATAATAGGTAGAAAAAAAAAATAGTGGGAGGAGGAGAATGAGTATAATAAGATACTGGCTGATTACGGTAGGTCACTTGAGATTCCTCTCTGATATATTATTAAATTGACTTCACTCCATCAGCTTATACTTTTTCCTAAATAAAGTAATAAGGAAGGAGTAGAAAGGATGTGAAGAAGAAGGAGAGAAGGAAAGGTCAAAATTTTCTCAATAAAGTATGATAAGTCTTCACTATTATTGGCAGTACGACATTTGCATTTTAAGTTTCACATGTTCGTTGAGATCAAGTTGATAATTTTCCTTCATATGCTAATTTTCCTTTATACACGAACGCTAAATGTTTCGGCATATCAAAGAACATCGCATCTAGCCAAATAATTCAAAACAATGAATACATCTCTACCCTGCACGCCTGAGTCTATGACGAACCTCACAATTGTTGGCTTCGCTATGTGTCACTGGAAGGTTATGTGTCACTGGAAGGTTATGTGTCACTGGAAGGTTATGTGTCACTGGAAGGTTATGTGTCACTGGAAGGTTATGTGTCACTGGAAGGTTATGTGTCACTGGAAGGTTATGTGTCACTGGAGATATGGTTATGTGTCACTGGAAGTAAGGTTATGTGTCACTGGAAGGTTATGTGTCACTGGAGATATGGTTATGTGTCACTGGAGATATGGTTATGTGTCACTGGAAGTAAGGTTATGTGTCACTGGAAGGTTATGTGTCACTGGAAGGTTATGTGTCACTAGAGATATAGTTATGTGTCACTGGAAGTAAGGTTATGTGTCACTGGAAGGTTATGTGTCACTGGAAGTAAGGTTATGTGTCACTGGAAGGTTATGTGTCACTGGAAGGTTATATGTCACTGGAAGGTTATGTGTCACTGGAGATATGGTTATGTGTCACTGGAAGTAAGGTTATGTGTCACTGGAAGTAAGGTTATGTGTCACTGGAAGTAAGGTTATGTGTCATTGGAAGGGTCACTGGAAGGTTCTGTGTCACTGGAAGGTTATTTGTCACTGGAAGGTTATTTGTCACTGGAAGGTTATGTGTCACTGGAAGGTTATGTGTCAATGGAGGTAAGGTTATGTATCACTGGAGGTAAGGTGACCCACACACTACATAAATAATTAGCTGAGTACCTACATACCAACATACCAACGTACCAACATACACAACTCACCTGCTGCAAACAGTCAAAATACCATCACTTGGACTGAGCAGTTTAAACTTAACCACCGGGAATTTATTTAGTACTGTTGACAACTCACCGTTTATAAAAGTTCCAACTTAAGAAATTATAAACTTTAAACTTACTAAAAGTAATTTAATAGAATTAAATCCACCGGTGCACAAAAAAAATGCTGAATTAGTAAGACTGAGTTAGAGTTTTTTCTTCAGTAAAGGATTTTTTTTTTTTGCAATATTATGGCTATGGCTGATCCCCTCAGCCCAATCTTGGTCAGTTTATTTCTGGAATACTTTGAGATAGAATTATACACGTGCAGGTGACCCTTCCTGGTCAAATATTGATATACCTGTATGGCAAGTATTTGGGTTGACAAAAAAGAAAAAGTTCAGTGCCTTTAATAAATTTACTAATACTGCATCAAATCCGAACATGAATTCGAAGCTTACAAAGCTCCTCTTCTCTGATGTTATAACTCCTCTAACTAACTAGAAATCCGCAAATAGTTATTATTTCTATTATTATTATTATTATTATTTTATTATTATTTATCTACCAACACTACACTACACTACACGTCTGAAACAATGACATATGAAATAAATATATTTTCCGGCATTTTTTATAAAAACAAACATTTCTTCTGTTTTACAGAAATATGAAAAAAAAACGTCCTTGGTATCCTGTTTATGAGAACTTATCGTATTTATCTTCTAAAGTTAAGTAAATCACAACTGTATCTGATCTGAGAGTTCCATTACTCTCAGTGGTTCATATTGCAAGTTCACTTTACTCCTAGATCCTTTATTTATGCAATCCAGGCTCCACATGCTTAATAAAATCCCTTGTACTATACTACACTGAAAAAAAAAATAATATGAACAAATGAAGAGGTTAAGGCAGCAAACAGATAGAGCGACCATCAACACCTTATCATCAGAGTCAGCCATGATAACGGTGTTTATTTTCTTTATCGGCAGACAATCTCCAGATAAAGGTCATGGGGTAAAACATAGCTTAGTGGTAGCATGCCAGGGTAAAACTGAAAGACCCGGGTTTGATCCTGGGACGTGTGGAGACGCTTGATATAGTGCCTTGCACCTGCTTCCCCTGTTCACAGTAATAGTGATCAATTTAAATTTATTTTATATTACTTAAAATCAATGACATATATTTATTTCGTTATGTTCAGATTTATAGAGATTATTTGCATAAATATTTTTTTTTAAAATTTACTTTGCTTATTCGTCAGAAATAACCTTTGCTTTTATATTTATAAATTATTGCATCAGTACCACGAAACAAGTGGTATTGATGCAGTTAACAAACTGCGGCATGGCCGGGGATCGATCCCGTGCTACCTTGGCCCGCCTCGTGGGAAGCAGGTTTGTTTGTAGGATTGTATAGTCCAGTGGTTAGAGCTCCGTGAATTTTGACTTGCTTCCCACGAGGTGGGCCAAGGTAGCACGGGTTCGATCCCCGGCCGTGCCGCAGTTTGTTAATTGCATATATATATATGTCGTGCCGAATAGGTAAAACTTACGATTTTGGTTTAAATAGCAACACTCTTCTTGCCAAATAAGGCAAGCGAAAATTTGTGTATGCAATAATTTCGCGAAAATCCTATGAACCTAACGAAAAAAATATATTTCATTGTGTTTGTTTATTATTAAATTATTGTAAACTTATCTAAAATATATTTAGCTGAATTAGGTTAAATTAAATTCCGTTTGTTATGATATGGTATTTCTTTAAACGTATATATATATATATATATATATATATATATATATATATATATATATATATATTATATACACATAGGGTCCACCTCGTGTGAAAAATTTGGAGTCCCTTATCCTTGGAGAAGTAAATGTTTTCTAGGAAGAGTCTGAACGACCCTTCCTAGACGCCTCGTGGGCACTAGTCTTCTACCACACGTGAATATGGTGTAGTGTCAATAAATTATTAAATGGTATATATTATGAGTTAGAAGTGAAGGCTTCCAACTTTCAATATACCATATATGAATATACCACCTATTATTATTAAGTTCTATTAATAAGGTATGGCACAAGAACAACAATTGCTTTCTCACACTTGTGTGATGTCATATGGTGGCAGCAGTGTGATGTCACATGGTGGCAGCAGTGTGATGTCACATGGTGGCAGCAGTGTGATGTCACATGGTGGCAGTGGTGTGATGTCGCATGGTGGCAGCAGTGTGATGTCGCATGGTGGCAGTGGTGTGATGTCACATGGTGGAAGCGGTGTGATGTCATATGGTGGCAGCAGTGTGATGTCACATGGTGGCAGCAGTGTGATGTCACATGGTGGCAGTGGTGTGATGTCTCATGGTGGCAGCGGTGTGATGTCACATGGTGGCAGTGGTGTGATGTCACATTGTTGGCAGCGGTGTGATGTCACATGGTGGCAGCAGTGTGATGTCACATGGTGGAAGTGGTGTGATGTCGCATGGTGGCAGCGGTGTGATGTGATTGTGTTACAACTCCAGCAGGTGTGATGTGACTGTCTTACAACTCCAGCAGGTGTGATGTGACTGTCTTACAACTCCAGCAGGTGTGATGTGACTGTCTTACAACTCCAGCAGGTGTGATGTGACTGTCTTACAACTCCAGCAGGTGTGGTGTGATTGTCATACAACTCCAGCAGGTGTGGTGTGATTGTCTTACAACTCCAGCAGGTGTGATGTAATTGTCACACAACTCCAGCAGGTGTGGTGTGATTGTCTTACAACTCCAGCAGGTGTGGGAGACAAAATTTACCATCTCCAAACCCTTGTTGGTTATTGCTTATGAAATTACTTCTCTCCAGATATCTTGCTATTCTCCTGATTATCTTATCCATTAGCTTACATAGTATGCATGTCAGTGATACTTGTCTGTAGTTAAACACTTTCTATCTCCTTTCCAATCTTATTTCGTGGTCTTTTACTGTCGTCTTCTGATGTGACTGAGTCATTTCTAGTTCAGACTTGAAGTTTTCAATTATGTCATTCTAAATTTATCACTCAGTCTCTCTTTTCCACCCTTGCATATTTGATTCTATCTTTCATGCTCACTTCTCTGCTTTCTTGTGTCTTTCACTTTCTATAGTTTTTCTTCTCTCTCTGCATCCATGGTTGAACAATAGTCTCTGTTATTATCTCTTCTCCTGGGTATGAAGTTGTCCTCTTCCTCTTGATACTTTCCAGCTATCTACTCGCCATCTCATTCACTTCCTTTCCTTCCAGTTCCATTTTCCATTACACTGCGTTCATGAATTTTCTCATCCTGTAGAAAATCTTCGTAGCCGACGATAGGAATTTCTCAACAAAATCCCTGGAATATCTCAGTTTTGTGGCTACGTCAAATATCTTAATAATTTCATATTTTAAAATACTCCGTACTACAGATAGGCAAAGCTCCCAAGAACATTGTAAGTAAAACACTCCTTTTAATCCTAGACTAGTGATTTCAATAACAGTGGACAAATGACAATAAATTGGTTGACTCTCTGTAAACTGTAAATTTAAATATTATGTCAACACGATGAACGAGAAAGCTCAGTTCAAAAAATAAAAAACTCTCAAATATCTCCTCTATGTATAAATCAATATTTACAAAGCTTGAAATATGTCTTAATCTTATTTAGAGGCCGAGTCCTTCATACTGCGAGGCCCTACCCTGCAGCTTGCTTTACTTTGGCTTAAATTCAACATTGAGTCAGGAAGAGTTGCAGGGACGAAACTTTTTTTTAACCAGGATATATTTTATCTTATCAGATATATATATAGAAACAGACAAGGAGGCTATGATAACAGTGGTGCTTGACTGTGCCAGTCAGTGTAAAGTTTGCCCGGGTAGACATCATGGGTACCACCCGACTGCTGCTACTTCTGCTGGTATGTACAACATCTCAAACTGGAAAGATGCTCATTGCTTTGCCAGTTTAACAGTCCACTAAGTATTTGTTAAATTTCATAGCTCACACTTTTGTATTTTATTTCATGAAATGCAAAATTTTCGTGGTAGAGAACCGATCCTCCGGCAACTAATCGAATACCTTCTTCTGAACCCTCAGAACACCTAGCCCTCAATCACTTCCTCTGAACCCTCAGAACACCTAGCCCTCAATCACTTCCTTCTGTTCCCTCAGAACACCTAGCCCTCAACCACTTCCTCTGATCCCTCAGAACACCTAGCCCTCAACCACTTCCTCTGATCCCTCAGAACACCTAGCCCTCAACCACTTCCTCTGATCCCTCAGAACACCTAGCCCTCAACCACTTCCTCTGATCCCTCAGAACACCTAGCCCTCAACCACTTCCTCTGATCCCTCAGAACACCTAGCCCTCAACCACTTCCTCTGATCCCTCAGAACACCTAGCCCTCAACCACTTCCTCTGATCCCTCAGAACACCTAGCCCTCAACCACTTCCTCTGAACCCTCAGAACACCTAGCCCTCAATCACTTCCTCTGAACCCTCAGAACACCTAGCCCTCAACCACTTCCTCTGAACCCTCAGAACACCTAGCCCTCAATCACTTCCTCTGATCCCTCAGAACACCTAGCCCTCAACCACTTCCTCTGAACCCTCAGAACACCTAGCCCTCAACCACTTCCTCTGAACCCTCAGAACACCTAGCCCTCAACCACTTCCTCTGATCCCTCAGAACACCTAGCCCTCAACCACTTCTTCTGAACCCTCAGAACACCTAGCCCTCAACCACTTCCTCTGATCCCTCAGAACACCTAGCCCTCAACCACTTCCTCTGATCCCTCAGAACACCTAGCCCTCAACCACTTCCTCTGATCCCTCAGAACACCTAGCCCTCAACCACTTCCTCTGATCCCTCAGAACACCTAGCCCTCAACCACTTCCTCTGATCCCTCAGAACACCTAGCCCTCAACCACTTCCTCTGATCCCTCAGAACACCTAGCCCTCAACCACTTCCTCTGATCCCTCAGAACACCTAGCCCTCAACCACTTCCTCTGAACCCTCAGAACACCTAGCCCTCAATCACTTCCTCTGAACCCTTAGAACACCTAGCCCTCAACCACTTCCTCTGAACCCTCAGAACACCTAGCCCTCAATCACTTCCTCTGATCCCTCAGAACACCTAGCCCTCAACCACTTCCTCTGAACCCTCAGAACACCTAGCCCTCAACCACTTCCTCTGAACCCTCAGAACACCTAGCCCTCAACCACTTCCTCTGATCCCTCAGAACACCTAGCCCTCAACCACTTCCTCTGATCCCTCAGAACACCTAGCCCTCAACCACTTCCTCTGATCCCTCAGAACACCTAGCCCTCAACCACTTCCTCTGATCCCTCAGAACACCTAGCCCTCAACCACTTCCTCTGATCCCTCAGAACACCTAGCCCTCAACCACTTCCTCTGAACCCTCAGAACACCTAGCCCTCAATCACTTCCTCTGAACCCTCAGAACACCTAGCCCTCAACCACTTCCTCTGAACCCTCAGAACACCTAGCCCTCAATCACTTCCTCTGATCCCTCAGAACACCTAGCCCTCAACCACTTCCTCTGAACCCTCAGAACACCTAGCCCTCAACCACTTCCTCTGAACCCTCAGAACACCTAGCCCTCAACCACTTCCTCTGATCCCTCAGAACACCTAGCCCTCAACCACTTCCTCTGATCCCTCAGAACACCTAGCCCTCAACCACTTCCTCTGATCCCTCAGAACACCTAGCCCTCAACCACTTCCTCTGATCCCTCAGAACACCTAGCCCTCAACCACTTCCTCTGATCCCTCAGAACACCTAGCCCTCAACCACTTCCTCTGGTCCCTCAGAACACCTAGCCCTCAACCACTCATAAAAGGTTAAAAAACAAAACAAAAATCAAGCAACAACAATTAGACAATGAGACATAGCGGAACAGAAGGTTATCGGGGT
This sequence comes from Cherax destructor, assembly GCA_009830355.1. NCBI lineage: Eukaryota > Metazoa > Arthropoda > Malacostraca > Decapoda > Parastacidae > Cherax > Cherax destructor. The sequence goes on from WNWK01003701.1 coordinate 130,531, forward strand.
TTGCTTCACAGATGGAAAGAGGAGCACCAAAAACTTTATCACTATTCCTTGCTTTACTAGCAAAAATCCCCCCCCCCTCCTTGAACCTATCTCACTAATAGTTTCTCTGCACACAATATTTCACACATTATCATCTCCTACTTCACTCTGCTGGGACTACAAACACACGTAGGCTCTCCAACATATACTGGAATATTACACAATCTCCTGTCTGATAATTAGAAAAAAATATAACAAATATATATTCCTGTTTATCAGACAACAATGTCAACTTCTTTTTCAACTTCTCTTTATAAGTTGCTTCTGAAAGCCCCGAGTTTAGTACCGATGATGTCACTGGATGTTCATCCTCGGGACATCATACGGAAATACATCAAGTGATGTATTAAAGTGCTCCTTCAACTTTCTTTTCTAATTAAGATGTTTCTCTCACTGCTGCTGCGTCAAAGACAAATTTATTGATAAGGATAGTAAATTAAAATGATAATGGTAATAAATAATAAAATAATATATGATAAATAGAAATTCAATTCAATAACATAATACAAGTAATTTAAATATAATAAAATAATTATAATAATGAAACTAATAATAATAATAATAATAATAATTATAATAATAATAAAATAATTATATTGAAATTAAAACTACTACTATTATTAATAAGCCTATAATTATTAACTTTTTTCTTATCAACAACTCTTATAAATAATTCATATATTTATAATATGAATTTTCTTACAATTATCAGGTATGGTGGAGCGGAAACAGAGGCCATTGTAAGTACCTTATTATTTGTGAATGTAAACTGGCATTAAATAGTCTGGTAAACTGGGAAAGTTTATTGGTTATTAGATGCACAAAATATTTTAATAGAATGGAAATAATGTGTTAAGACGACTAATATACCACATTTAATAAGCTGTAAATTTTGCTCGTGTAACTGAGTCCCTTAATAATTACATAGTAAGAAGATTATGTTAATTTTTAGTTAGTGTTAATTTATCCTTATACTGTCACACCTGTCTTGGAAGTAGGTCGATCACCATGCCCAGCCCTTCTAGGGCAGGGTAGGTGCCAAGGCTGGGGCTTGCTACCATCTGCGGCTCGCAAGCCTGCCCTTCCCGTCAACCTCCTTGGGGCGGGGAAGGTGGCAGACCAGAGTGGCCTAGCATCTATCTACCACCTGCCTCGTGCTGGTGGGGAATGTGGCTAGGCCTGGGACCAGTTGGTCCCGCCGCTGAGGGGTACCCCCTCCCATGGGAGACATAGGTCTCTGATACTCCCACGCCAGAGAGCCGGAGCCGGGTCGCCATCTTTTAAAGACCCTGGCCGGGAGAATTCCCGGTGAATCAACACCTCCTCGTCCTCTTGGAAGTAAATGATAAGATGTGGACAAAGACATTTATGCACAATTCAGTACATTTCACCCCTCAAGGCAAAACATTTCCTTTAATAAATGTCCAGGACTGAACGTCAGTGGCCTGACCCTCCCCCCCAAAAAAAAAAAAATGCTATATTTTTCCATGGCTTACATTGCTTAATGTCTGGTGTTTTGTAGGTCAGACGGTGGATATCAGACGTGTGTCATCGTATTACTTCGAATTGTCGTGGCACCGTAACCAAGACTGGTTTGCCGTTTCTTATTACACAGTCGTCATTGCACCTGAAGACTCTTTCCAGCTAAACTGTACTAGGGTAAGAGTGTGATTACCCTTGTGTGGTTGCCTGTTAGTGCCTAGAGCAGCAGAGCTGTGCTGCTGGAGTCCCATTTTTAGTGTTTGTAGTTACAACAGAGGAATTATGCTGTTTTTGTCACGTCTTCATATTCTCCATACTACTAATCTTACATTTCAAATATGGCGTCGTCTATGTCGTTATTATCTTATAACTTCTAGGAGGTAACGAGGGTATTTTTGGCATTCGAATCCATGTTGTTTTGGCCCGCCTCATGGTGAGCGAAAACCACATGACGCTCTAACCCACAGGACCACCAAATCCTATAAGAATCAAGCTAGGTGATCCGAGGACATACTGCTTGTTGAGGCTATTACACCAAATTAGCTCAGAGGCACCCACACCACCGTATGTCCTCGGATCACGGTAAAACACCTAGCTCTGCTGGGTGCGTGATTCTTGTAGGATTTGGTGGTCCTGTGGGTTAAAGCGTCATGTGGTTTTCGCTCACCATGAGGCGGGCCAAAGCAACATGGGTTCGAGTCCTTGGCTAGTCGCAGTGTTGTTATTGATATTATATTATATATATATATATATATATATATATATATATATATATATATATATATATAATATATATATATATATATATATATATATATATATATATATATATATATCACACAAAAGTATGTATACCACGTATTTACACAATACATGAACTCATTTATATGCTTACATATACATGCATTCACAAATGCATACATATGCAAACACATGTATATGCATGCATACGTGTACATGCATATATAGTCCCAGTTTTTTGTTTCACTACATTAGAATTCAATGACCACGCTGCACTATTACTTTTGTATGTATTGAGGTAGAGGAGACCGAACTTATGAAATACTACGGGGATTAGTTCTGGTTATTATTGTTGATGTCAAGTTATTGCTCATTACTGTCAATATTAATTTAATGATCTTTTACTTCTCCCCAACTGATGTTTCTGATACACGTTAGCATCAATCATATCTCTGTGGAGGACCAGGACCTAGACCAATCTCAACTTTTTCTTTAGCCTACATTGATATCCCTCCGTTAAACACACTTTAAAATTAGTTTAAATTAATCCGTTGAAATCCAACCTTTGTTATGCTCCTCTATAAGTTCCTTTTATTACTGCTCCTCAAACTACGTCGCCTCTGATTGTCTTGTTACTTTCTCCAGATTATGATGTGTACTGAGCCGGAAGTCTGCAACTTCAACAGCTCGCAGTGTGGCCTCTTGAGCGCCTGCAGCGGTGTGAACTTCGCCGTCACTGGCGGAACCCACACAGTTAGTGACGTCTTAATTACAGGTGGTCACTTCTACTCCCCATCTCTTTGTTGACATGTAGATACAGTTGCACTATCTCTCTCTCGTTGGCAACATAACAAAGCCACAGTTGTATTACTGTTACCATCTACAGCAATGGTTCCCTAGCAACATCCCTAGCGCCCTTCCCCCCACACATATACGAATACACCTCTTTCTTGGTATCACCTTCACTGCAAATTCAAGACAACAACTAATCTACCATTATAAACAAGCGTATTTATTTCACAAATAAAAATTAACATGGTAAACCAATTTATTTAACAATATGAAAGAGTAAATTAACATCTCATCTGTAACTATAATGAGATGGATATGCTTGGTAAGATAAGATAGATAAGATTTTGTTCGGATTTTTAACCCCGGAGGGTTAGCCACCCAGGATAACCCAAGAAAGGCAGTGCGTCGAGGACTGTGTCTTATTTCCATTGGGGTCCTCAATCTTGTTCCCCAGGATGCGACTCATACCAGTCGACTAACACCAAGGCACCTACTTGCTAGGTGAACAGGACAACAGGTGTAAGTAAGCGCGTCCAATGTTCCCACCCTTGCCGGGAATCGAACACGAACGCTCAGCGTGTGAAGCGAGAGGTTTGGCCTCGTGGCAGGAATATCAGCTGCTCAGTATCTTGGAGCAGAGTTACCATTGAGAGAAATAGCTTTAATATTTTGTTCATAATACCTGCATAAAACTGTGCGCAGAACCTCACTTACTGCTGGCAGAATAAGCTCTTGACCAATTGTATGAGGCTTACCAGAACTAACAATCAACAATGAGATATTGTATGATGCACGAAAACCATCACTGGATTGTTGTGAAGTGTTAGTAAACATATTTCCAATGGGTTTCCGTCTCTGTAAGTTTTCTCGAAGTGATTGAAAATATACTTTCGTCTGCTTTATCAGAGTATTTTCTTCAAATGTTTAGGAAGAATGGAAGGTTTCATGGCTTCGTTTGAAAAGACTCTTACACACAGTAGACACTGTGGCTGCTCTTGGTTATTTGGTGTTGATGCAAATCCATATTTCAGATATTCCACACTATATTGCCTACACTTCATTTTTGTGCTGCGGCCATATTTCATTCCAGAACAAAAAATATATGTTCTTTATAAAAAGCAGGCCAATCATAACAAAAAGCAGCAGGAAAAAACAAGGAAAAATAAATGACACAATACAAATATGAATCTTAAACTAGAAATCAAATACTTAAGAACTACAAATCACAGCCTTAGCACAACACTTCCACCCTCTCTGGCGTCCCTCCATCAATACTACTCAATCATATATTTAATATATTATACTTTAAAATGTAAATTACATGACTGAACATAGATAACTTGAGTGACTACAAACCTAGAGTCTTGGCCCTTGCAAACGTGAAAATCCGATCATCACTACTACCCATGGCATCGGCTGTTTGATCTAGCTGGCGTGTGGAGTGTGGCGCGTCCGAACAAACGTTCGGACTTTTAATCCCAACTTCGGCCAACAAAACAAAAAAAATTATGTTGTCGTGTATAACTTTATGTTAATTTTATTCTTTGTAAAGCATTTGTGTTACTTAAGTGTTCGTGACTTAGATTTTTGTCATATGGATTTCTAAAACAAACGCTTCCATGCTTATGATGCCACCCTGCCGCCCCCGTATTCCTCAACGCTCCCCCTGCATATTTCCACCGCCCCCAGAGAGGCGTTACCGCCAACTTTGAGACTCACTGTTCTAGATCATGTTTGTTCTCTCGCTCCTCTTAACATCTTGTTTAAGATCTTATTTGCTCCTTTGCTTATGTTTGCATTTTACACATAAATGTAGCTCTTCGGTCGTCTTACACTAAGACAAAAGTGTTTTATCTAAGAGAGGAATTTTGTTCAGCTGGCCAAGTATAACCTACGTGATTGTTTGCGTAAATAATAATGTTTTTCAACAATCATTCTCACAATTTCACAAGGTGTAAAATTTTGTTTTTAGTTTCTTATGTTTATCAACACACAGGTTCACATATAAAAGTTCTGTATATTTATTTACAAATATTTTATCTCTTAACGTCTGGATGCTTTCATAGTTAAGAACTAAACCCGTAGGGGTCTAACAGTGTCTAGGGACTGGAAGGCAATGACGGTAAGGAAGTTATAGTTCTTACAGTTCTTTGGATCAAGAGCCCTTTTCCAGCATTAAGGCACCCATGATGACACACAATGTACGAGTAATTCGACTTTCACCCTACAGCCCCGGTACAGGTCGAGAATATGAAGGTAAATATTGAGAGAGCCAACCTGACTGTCTCGTGGGACAAGCCAGCCGCTCTGGAGGACACCTGCCTACACGACACGATCTTGCAACTAGAGTTTGGCAATAATGTATACAACCATACTATGGACACCAACGAGACCCAGGGCTTCTACTGGCTGTCGCTGTGTGAGTTAGGCGAGGGGGAAGTTCGTGTCTGGAACCGAGGCGGGAGTGGAAAGAGCGAGGTCGTCACTAAACCCGTCAACTACACGGTATATGGTTAAGTATCATTAAAAGTTGATTCGCCACCATGTTCCCCTTTTTCCCTTATATCACATTCATTTACTTCTCCCGTTTATCTTGCTTTTCTTCCCTTCTATATTCTTCTCTTCCTCTCTTCTCTCTAAAGATATTCTACCTACGTCATACCACGTTCATTTATCCAAATTTAATAGTTTATCTTTCAAGTTATGCCATAATTATTAAGGTTATCAATATATATATATACATTATCTGTTCTCAGTAAAATGTGTATTAGAAAATATAGGCTTAGACACATTTCTTACTCCCAAGGAAATTATGTAGGCCTAAATAATCATCCGTTTACCCCTTAGAAAATTATAAAGGCATGCATTCTCCCTCCTTCACTCAAAGAATAACAGCGTTGTACCTCACTTCACTTCCTCCTACACAAGGAAACGTGATTTAGGCATAGGCCTAAATCACGTCTAGTCCTTTCACCAAGAAAATATAAACAATAATAATACTCAAAAATAATTTGGGAGCCAGGCTTGAAATACAAAGCTTGATTTTTAGGACTGATTTAATTTAAAAGTAAAGTGCGATTTACGACACTTCTTTATTTACAGGTGATGCTTTATTAAAAAACAAAGGTAAAGTTTAAGGTGAAATCAATTCTTGGCTTACAAACAAGAATTGACTTACATGGTTTGATTAACAAGTCAGACTTGATTCAAAAACAAGGCTTCAGTTAGGAGCTTATACAGTGGCTTAAGTAACCAAAAGTATGAACTCTCCAATAGGCGAGAAGTGGTTAATATTGAGGGTAAATGGAACACAGACCGTGCGTGCACGCACGGACGTACCCACACACACACACACAAACAGTATAGAAGACAAAGGACCCAGGAAAATAAGGAAATTAGTCGAAGTGCACAGTAACTAAAAGATAAGGAGGGAGGCCCAGCGGCAATATGAAAATGACATAGCATCGAAAGCCAAGTCTGACCCGAAGCTGTTGCACAGCCACATCAGGAGGAAAACAACAGCCAAGGACCAGGTGATCAGGTTGAGGAAGGAAGGAGGAGAGATCACAAGAAACGACCGAGAAGTGTGTGAAGAAATCAACATAAGATTTAAGGATGTATTTTCAATGGAAACAGAAAGGACTTCAGAAAGCCATAATTGTGGGGTACACCAACAAGTGCTGGACACAATACACACAACCGAGGAGGTGAAGAGTGAATTAGATACCTCAGAGGCGGTGGGACCCGACATCTCTCCATGGGTCCTGAGAGAGGAAGCAGAGGAGCTGTGTGTACCACTAACAACAATCTTCAACACATTTTTCGAAACAGGGCGACTACCTGAGGTGTGGAAGACAGCAAATGTAATCCCAATTTTTAAGAAAGGAGACAGACATGCAGCATTAAAGTACAGACCAGTGTCACTGACATGCATAGTATGCAAAGTCATGGAGAAGATTATCAAAAGAGTGGCGGAGCACCTAGAAAGGATTCAGCTTATACAGGACAACCAGCATGCTTTCAGGGAAGCGAAATCCTGTGTCACAAATCTGATTGAGTTTTACAACAAGGTGACAGAAGACGAGAGAGACGGAGTGGTGGATAGATTGCATTTTCTTGGACTGTAAGAAGACTTTCGGCACAGTTCCACTCAAGAGATTAGTGCAAAAGCTAGAAGATTGAACAGGTATAATAGGAAAGGCACTGCAATGAATCAGAGAATACCTGGCAGGAAGGCAACAACGAGTCATGGTACGTGACGAGCTGCCAGAGTGGGCGCCGGTGACGAGCGGGTTTCCACAGGGGTCAGTCCTAGGACCGGTGCTGTTTCTGGTATATGTGAATGACATGACGGAAGAGATAGATTCAGAAGTGTCCCTGTTTGCAGACGATATGAAGCTAATGAGGAGAATTCAATCGGATGAGATTCAGGCAAAACTACAAAGGGATCTGGACAGGCTGCAAGCCTGGTCCAGCAACTGGCTCCTGGAGTTTAACTCCAACAAGTGCAAAGTCATGAGGATTGATGAAGGGCAAAGAAGACCGCAGACGAAGTACAGTCTAAGGGGGGGGGGGGCCAAAGACTGCAAACCTCGCTCAAGGAAAAGGATCTTGGGGTGAGTATAATACCGAACACATCATCTGAGGCGCACATCAACCAAATAACTGCTGCAGTATATGGACGACTAGCAAACCTAAGAACAGCGTTCCGACATCTCAGTAAGGAATTGTTTAGGACTCTGTACACAGTGAACGTCAGGTCAATACTGGAGTATGCAGCAGCAGTTTGGAACTCACACCTGATCAAGTGCAAAGGTTTGCAACGAGATTAGTCCCGGAGCTAAGGGGCATGTCCTACGAGAAGAGGATAAGGAAAATCGACCTGACGACACTGGAGGACAGAAGAGAGGAGGACATGATAACGGCATAAAATACTGAGAGGAATTGACAAGGTGGACAGAGACAGGATGTTCCAGAGATGGGACACAGCAACAAATGGTCACAATTGGAACCTAAAGACTCAGATGAGTCACAGGGATGTTAGGAAGTATTTCATTAGTCATAGAGTTGTCAGAAAGTGAAATAGTTTGAAGAGTAATATAGTGAAAGCTTTAAGAAGAGTTACGTTATAGATCATGTAGCAGGGAGAGAGTGGACCTAGTAGCGACCAGTATAGAGGCGGGGACAGGAGCTATGCCTCGACCTCTGCAACCACAATTAGGTGAGTACAATTAGGTGAGTACTCACACACACACACACACAAGAACTAGACTACAGGCCAGTGTCACTGACAAGCATAATATGTAGGGATGTGAGGACGATTATCAGAAGAGTAGTAGAGCTCCTGGAGAGGATCGAAGTCATAAACAACATCCTACACGGTTTTAGAGATGGCAAATCCTGTCTCAAAATTCTGCAAGATTTTATGACAAGGTAACGAAAGATAGACGGGAGAGAAAGGCATTGGGTACCAGGTATATTTCTTGACTTTAAGAAGGCATTCGATACAGTAACCCAAAAGAATCTGGGACAAAAGTGAGAGAAGCAAGCAGGAGTAACATGGAATTTACTATAATGGATCAAGGAATGTTACAAAATGACGCGATATCTATTAATAATAGATATCTCCAGAGAACACTAGAAAGGAAAGCCCTTCTAGCATCCAGCCTGTTACTGGGCTTTTGCAACAAAGTCAGTATCCTGGTTCAGTTATCCGACATATTATATAGATTAAGGGGATTGCAACTGATAGGGTACTAACCAAAGTAAATGATTTAAAAGATTTATTAACAAAGTGAGAAAATCTAGGGTAGCAAAGTAAATCAAATATAAAGATATTAATATATCAATTAGGAGGTTAATTAGGAGGATAGCTCCTACACTGCTCTCATATACAATAAGTCTGTGCTGAGGGCACATATATATAAATGACTCAGAAGTACCATCAGGTACAATGTCAGTAATTACAATAATATATACAAATAAGAATAAATGTGTGTATGAGTGTGCTCCCAGTAACTCTAAGACTCGACTCAACCAGTGTACGACATAACAACTTCTCATAAGCTAGCTGTACTAACAAATTGACAACCAGAACAGCTTGATTGTCCAGTAAAATGAACACTTAGCAGAACAGCAATATAACAGGCAACAGCAACACAGCGTCAGGAACAAGGAGATAGAAAATCGACCCTAACTGGGGACCATCAGTAGATCCTCCAAAACAGTCATAAAACTCCCTTTCTACTGAAGCTAAGTTCAGCATAAGCAATCCCAGACTGTGGCGGTGCACAGATGCCTTATCGAAGTAGGTCCAGAGCTATAGCTTGAGACCTGAGTTTTATCAAAGTGTCAATGTGACACACAACCCAGAACAAAGTCGAAAAATCACTGTCTAGTCTATTCTCTGTGAACAGAGTTACACAGAGTCCTGAGAAGTATGATTCGCCTCACCAACGAATGCATACTCTACCCAACAGAGTCTAATGTCGAGAAAACAAGAAGAAATGGAGTGAGGTGTTGACTCGACGAGGTCAGCAGGCCAGAGAGAGAGCGAAGAAAGAGGAACAACCACCCAGCTCAGGTGTGTCCAGAGACTGACTCCTCCCAGCAACTAGACGCCGGCAGCGTAACAGTCGTTTGCCAACACCAAGGCAGTTACTACACACTCTCGAGCACAACATAAAATATTACATCCTACCTAATAAATATAGCTAAGTTAAATAATAGTCTAATAATAATATAAAGCAAAATATTAACGATTTAGCTATAATCGAGAATATTCGCAATATAAAATTATAGAAAATGGAAATATACATTATATACATTGAGGCCCAGTTTAATGGGCGCAATAAGGAATACTTAACAGGACAGAAACAACGAGCCTGGGTGATGTGTTGGGATTGGAGATTTTGGATATTTCAGAAGAAATACAGTCAGAGGTGCTCCTTTTCGCAAATATAAAAATTAAGAAGAATACAAATATGAGCAGACCAATAAACGCTGTAAATGTATCTGGAAAAAGAAGAGAAAAGAAGACTGGAAGCAGAGCACAAAGGCTGGAAGAGGATGTGAAGGAGTTGAGAATAACTGGAGGAAATTAAAGGAAGGGGTAATGAAATGGGAGCAAGAATATTAATAGCAGGTGAAGGGACAGAAGGAAGAGAAGAGGGAGCAGAAATACTCTCTGGCAATAGGGAAGCACAGATGATAATGGGAACAGCGAAGGAATTGCTCAAAACAGACACAGAAATCTGGAGGGAATGGAAGTGGGAGGAAGAAAGAGATGGGTCATGATGAAAAATGGATGGCGAAGGAACAAGGGTTTCAAAATATTATCAAACTTACAGGTGGAGTGGCCGAAGTGAACCAGAAGACAAATTTTCAGACTTGGAAATTACTCGGGAGGAAAAAATGTGCCCATTCAAAATGACTCTCAAAAGTAATAGCACGAGACTGGATTATGCAACAGAAACCAAAATTAATGCACACAGAAAAATCTCAACTGGTGTACCTCGACCTGGACAGAACGAAAAAGGAGCAGGAAAAATAGAATACTTTAAAGATGATAGAGGCGGGAAGGAGAACCAGGGTAAACACTGACAGGTTTGGAACCTCAGCCTACGAGAAAAAATCATTCACATCCACCTCCACTAAAGCTTTAGTATTTTTCTCACTCAAACACAATAGATCAAAACAAAAACTATTTCCTACTCTCTCTCTACATCCACAGTCCTCACTTCCCTAGAGTGCAAGATCCTTCCTCAGAACTGCCACTCACTCAAATTCCAAGACTCGACTTTTCCCTAAACCCCAACCTCCGCATCCTCACCCATTTAATCCAAGATACTGACCCCTTCCAGTGCAATAAACCCACCGCCCTTCCCTTACCTCAAACAATACCATTCCCTCCCACAACCCTGACTCACGTGCAAGGACCCAGAGTTCAGGAACTCGAGAACTGGAACACTGTAACACAAAAGGAGTTTAAAATATGGTACACAAATTCAGATGGAATAAGAAATAAGACTGATGAATGGAATGAACGAAATATGGCGACATATCCAGACGTTACATCACTCATAAAGGCGAAGATAGACGCAGTCTTGTATTTAAGATTTATGAGAAAAGACAGAGGGAATAGAGGAGGTAGAGTAGTAATGCTAAACAGAAACAGAGCTTTGAGATGAGAAGAGTAAAGTAAACAATGGGGAAGCAGGTGACTAAATAGTAGGCACATTCAAGATTGGGGCTACCATGGTGGTGATAACAGTGATGTGCAATTCTCCATCAAACACCAAGAATATGACAGCAACACAACAATGGTTAATACAATAAATGAGGCGGCCAGAAGACACTACACAAGCAGTGAAGAACTGCTGATCATGAAGACTTTAAGAAGACTTTAACCACAAAGAAATAGACAGGAAGAACCTGGAGCCACGCGGGGAACCAGAAACGTGGAGAACTAAGATGGTGGAGGTGATAATGGAAGCTTAATGCACCAATATTTTAGGGACACAACCAGAGAGAGAGAGAGAGAGAGAGAGAGAGAGAGAGTGAAAGAGGAGAGGATGAACCGACAAAGCTGGACCTTGCATTCAACCTGAGTGATACTGACGTAGAGGATATTTAATAAGAAAGGCCCTTCAGAGCTATTAACCACATGGTTCTGAGTTTCGAATTCTCTGAGGAAGTAAATTTGTAGAAACAACATGGGAAGGACGAGAAAAGAAAGACTTTGTAAGAGGAGACTATACAGGCATAAGCCAACTAATGAATAAAGTACAATGGAAAAGAGAACTAGAGGGGAATACAGTGAATGTGTTGGAGTACGTGTCCAGAAAGTTCCGGAAGGCAGAGGAGAAATTCATACCCAGGAACAAGAGAGGCAATAGGGGGAAAAAAAAAAGTGTGAGCTTGAGCAGATTCAGAAACGAATATGAACGGGTAAGAAGAGAGGCTCAATGACAATTTGAGAATGACAGCTCCGAAAGCCAATTTTGTTATATAGCCACATCAGGAGGAGGAAAACAGTAAAGAACAGAAGTACTGTATGAACCACCAACAACAATTTTCAACATTGTAATTGACTCAGGGCAGCTACCATAGGTGTGGAAGATAGCAAATGTAATTACAATATTTAAGGGGATAAATATGCAGTGTGCCTGCATAACATTCACGTCAGGCACAGCTTATGGTTATAGTTACTGTTATGAAGAAGATTATCAGGAGATTAGTGTAGCATCTAGAAAGGAGTGGATTCACAACTAACAACCATCATGGCTTTAGAGATTTTATTTCCTGTGCAAGTGGAAAATAATGAAGATTGGGGAATAGCAAAGAAGACCGCAGACGGAGTACTGGCTCAGTGCCCAAAGTGCTGCAGAACTCGCTCAAGAAGGACCTCGGGTTGAGTACTGAACCAACCAAGCATATCGCCCGAGACGCAAGTCAACCAAACAACTGCTGCAGCAAATACAAGTCTTAAAAATCTAAGACTAGCTTCAGAAATCTAACTATGGGGGTCATTCACGACACTGTACACCGTGTACGTCAGACCCCAAATTGGAGTATGCAGGAGCAGTATGGAACCCACATGTGGTCAAACATGTCAAGAAATTGGAGAAAATGCAGAATTTTGGAACGACGTTAGTCCAGGACCTAAGGGGTGTGTCCCACTTGAATAGATTAATGGCATTAAACCTGATGAAAAGAGGACTAAGGGTGATATAACGTACAAAATACTGAAAAGACTCAATAGGGTGGACAGGGAGAGATTGTTCAGGAGACAGGAAAGAGGATCACAAGGGCACAGCTGGTAACTGAAAACACAGTGATAAGGATGGTTAAAAGTATTTCTCCACACTTAGAGTAGTCAGGAAGTGGAACTACCTGGGCAGTGGCGTGCTAAAAGGATGGATCCATACATAGCTTTAAGAAGAGGTACAATAAGGCTCTCGGATACAGGAGAGTGTGAACTAGTGAAGAGGCGGGGCCAAGATTTAAGACTCAAATCCCTGCAACCACATAGTTGAGTACACACATTTACACGCGCCCATACATAATAATAATAATAATAATAATAATAATAATAATAATAATAATAATAATAATAATAATAATAATAATTACAGACTTGGTGCTGATCGTGAATAACCTGATGCTGAAGCCTGGCTGCGGAGAGATAACAGCAACGTGGACTTACAACCAGGTGTGCTGGGCAGCAACCCACTTCATGCTGACGATAAAATCCCCTTACAACTTCTACTTCACGAATGATACAAGCGTCACCTCTCACGTCTTCAAAGATCTGATTTCCGACACGTTTTACTATGTAAGCGTCACTCCCTTAGATAAGGACAATAACACCGTGGGATATGAAATTACCGCAGATGTCAACACTGTTAACGGTAGTAATCTCTGAACTTTGTTGGTTGATATGTACAACTGTGTCTTTGGTGTGTTTTGATTAGATACTGGTACGTGGTTTGGCTGCGAGAATAGAGCCTTTGACTCACCCATATATATATATATATATATATATATATATATATATATATATATATATATATATATATATATATATATATATATATATATATATATATATATATATATATATATATATATATTATTTTATTATTATTAACACATCGGCCGATTCCCACCAAGACAGGGTGGCCTGAAAAAGAAAAACTTTCATCATCATTCACTCCATCACTGTCTTGCTGGAGGGGTGCTTTACACTTACAGTTATAAAACTGCAACATTAACACCCCTCCTTCAGAGTGCGGACACTACTTCCCATCTCCAGGACTCAAGTCCGGCCTGCCGGTTTCCCTGAATCCCTTCATAAATGTTACTTTGCTCACACTCCAACAGCACGTCAAGTATTAAAAACCATTTGTCTCTATTCACTACTATCAAATACGCTCACACATACTTGCTGGAAATCCAAGCCCCTCGCACACAAAACCTCCTTTACCCCTTCCGTCCAACCTTTCCTAGGCCGACCCCTACCCCGCCTTCCCTCCACTACAGATTTATACACTCTCGAAGTCATTCTGTTTCGTTCCATTCTCTCTACATGTCCGAACCACCTCAACAACCCCTCCTCAGCCCTTTGGATAATAGTTTTGGTAATCCCGCACCTCCTCCTAATTTTCAAACTCCGAATTCTCTGCATTATATTCACACCACACATTGACCTCAGACATGACATCTCCACTGACTCCAGCCTTCTCCTCGTTGCAACATTCATCACCCATGCTTCACACCCATATAAGAGTGCTTGTATAACTATACTCTCATACATTCCCCTCTTTACTTCCATGGACAAAGTTCTTTGTCTCCACAGACTCCGAAGTGCACCACTCACCCTTTTCCCCTCATCAATTCTATGATTCACCTCATCCTTCATAGACCCATCTGCTTACATGTCCACTCCTAAATATCTGAATACATTCACCTCCTCCATACTCTTTCCCTCCAATCTGATATACAATATTTCGTCACCTAATCTTTTTGTTATCCTCATCACCTTACTCTTTCCTATATTCACTTTCAATTTTCTTCTTTTACACACCCTACCAAATTCATCCACCAACTTCTCTTCAGAATCTCCCAAAAGCACAGTGTCATCAGCAAAAAGCAACTGTGACAACTCCTACTTTGTATTTGATTCTTTATCTTTTAACCCCACACTTCTCGCCAAGACCCTCGCATTCACTTCTCTTACAACCCAATCTATAAATATATTGAACAACCATGGTGACATCACACATCCTTCTCTAAGGCCTACTTTTACTGGGAAATAATCTCCCTCTCTCCTACACACTCTAACCTGAGCCTCACTATCCTCATAAAAGCTCTTCAATGCTTTCAGTAACCTACCTCCTATTCCATACACCTGCAACATCTGCCACATTGCCTCCCTATCCACCCTATCATATGCCTTTTCCAAAACCATATATGCCACAAAAACCTCTCTACCCTTATCTAAATACTGTTCACCTATATGTTTCACTGTAAACACTTGGTCTACACACCCCCTACCTTTTCTAAAGCCACCTTGTTCATCTGCTATCCTGCTCTCCGTCTTACTTTTAATTCTTTCAATAATAACTCTACCATACACTTTACCAGGTATACTCAACAGATTTATTCCCCTATAATTTTTGCACTCTCTTTTGTCGCCTTTGCATTTATACAAAGGAACTATACACGCTCTCTGCCAATCCCTAGGTACCTTACCCTCTTCCATAGATTTATTAAATAATAGCACCAACTACTTCAAAACTATATACCTGCCTGCTTTTAACATTTATATCTTTATCCCATCAATCCCAGCTGCCTTACCCCCTTTCATTCTACCCACTGCCTCACGAACTTCCCCCACACTCACAACTGGCTCTTCCACACTCCTACAAGATGTTATTCCTCCTTGCCCTATACACGAAATCACAGCTTCCCTGTCTTCATCAACATTTAACAACTCCTCAAAATATTCTCTCCATCTTCCCGATACCTCTAACTCTCCATTTAATAACTCTCCTCTCCTATTTTTAACTGTCAAATCCATTTGTTCCCTAGGCTTCCTCAACTTATTAATCTCACTCCAAAACTTTTTATTTTTTTCAACAAAATTTGTTGATAATATCTCACCCACTCTTTCATTTGCTCTCTTTTTACATTGCATCACCACTCTCTTAACGTCTCTTTTTCTCTTCATATACTCTTCCCTCCTTGCGTTACTTCTACTTACTTTGTAAAAAACTCTCATATACTAACCTTTTCTCCCTTACCACTCTTTTTACATCATCATTCCACCAATCGCTCCTCTTCCCTCCCGCACCCACTCGCCTGTAACCACAAACTTCTGCTGAACACTCTAACACTACATTCTTTAACCTACCCCATACATCTTCGACCCCATTGCCTACACTCTCACTTGCCCATCTATCCTCCAATATTTGTTTATATCTTACCCTAACTCCCTCCTCTTTTAGTTTATAAACCTTCACCTCTGTCTTACTTACTGCCTCTATTTTCCTTGTATCCCATCTACCCTTTACTTCCACTGTAGCTACAACTAAAAAGTGGTCTGATATATCTGTGGCTCCTCTATAAACATGTACATCCTGAAGTCTACTCAACAGTCTTTTATCTACCAATACGGAGTCCAACAAACTACTGTCATTACGCCCTACATCATATCTTGTATACTTATTTATCCTCTTTTTCTTAAAATATGTATTACCTATAATTAAACCCCTTTCTATACAAAGTTCAATCAAAGGGCTCCCATTATCATTTACACCTGGCACCCTAAACTTACCTACTACACCCTCTCTACATGTTTCTCCTACTTTAGCATTTAGGTCTCCTACCACAATTACTCTCTCACTTGGTTCAAAAGTTCTACACATTCGCTTAGCATCTCCCAAAATCTCTTTCTCTCTCTTCTACACTCCTCTCTTCTAAAGGTGCATACACGCTTATTATGACCCATTTTTCGCATCCGACCCTTATTTTAATCCACATAATCTTTGAATTTACACATTTATATTCCTTCTTCTCCTTCCATAACTGATCCTTCAACATTATTGCTACCCCTTCCTTAGCTCTAACTCTCTCAGATACTCCTGACTTAATCCCATTTATTTCTCCCCACTGAAACTCGCCTACCCCCTTCAGCTTTGTTTCGCTTAGGGCCAAGACATCCAACTTCTTTTCATTCATAACATCAGCAATCATCTCTTTCTTATCATCCACACTACATCCACGCACATTCAAACATCCCAGTTTTATAAAGTTTTTCTTCTCTTTTTTAGTAAATGTGTACAGGAGAAGGGGTTACTAGCCCATTGCTCCCGGCATTTTAGTCGCCTCATACGACACGCATGGCTTACGGAGGAAAGATTATTTTCCACTTCCCCATGAACAATAGAGGAAATAAAGAAGAACAAGAGCTATTAAGAAAAAGCAGAAAAACCTAGATGTGTGTATGTATATATATGCATGTGTATGCCAGTGTAGTGTGACCTAAAGTGTAAGTAGAAGTAGCTAGATATACCTGTTATCCAGCGTGTTTATGAGACAGAAAAAAGACACCAGCAATCCTACCATCATGTAAAACAGTTTCAGGTTTGTGTTTCACAGTCACCTGGCAGGATGGTAGTACCTCCCTGGGTGGTTGCTGTCTACCAACCTACTACCTATAATATATATATATATATATATATATATATATATATATATATATATATATATATATATATATATATATATATCGTACCAATAGGTAAAATTGGTTAATTAGCAAGAACTCATTTAAAATTAAGTCCTTTCTAAAATTTTCTCGTTTACGTTGAAAGATATATTTTTTCATTTATGTTACTTTAAAAATAAATAATTTTGTGCCAAAAGAACCTTAGAAAACTTACCTAACCTTATTATAACAAGCGCAATTTAATTTAGTCTAATCCAACTAAATATATTTTAGATAAGTTTTACAATAATTTAAAAACAAACACAATGAAATATATTTTTTTCGTTAGGTTTAGAATGATTTTTGTGAAATTATTGCATACAAAAATCTTCGCTTGCCTATTTAAGCACGTTGCTATTTAAGCACGACTTATATATATATATATATATATATATATATATATATATATATATATATATATATATATATATATATATATATATATATATATATATAAATTATAAATTGTGAAGACTGAGTCACAATACGATCACAAGAACAATTCACAGTTAACACATAGTTATGATAGGAAATTTCGAATAGAGTTTCCACTCCTAGTATGGGATATTCGTGATCTAAAAACATGGGCTTGATACAGCGTACGCTGTCAGTGGCCATAAAGACACCAACAAGAAGATTTAAAAATATATGTCTGATAAATAGTAATAATTCGATAGAGCGTAATATAATTATTTTTTTCTTATGACTATTCACGACCTCTAAACCAACTTTTCTGGGTGACGTCGACGACTAGATCAAGTACGTAACTTACTGATGGCGGCACAGTGCCCCAGTTCCATCTACGTCAGGTGGAGCCCTTCAATTTGTTCCACCAGTCAAACCTTGTACACAGTAGCACTGATGGACAACGTTGTTATAAGTACTAGCCAAGTCAAAAACACCAGCTACAAGTTTGAGGACCTGAAAGAGGACGAAGAATACTATATATGTGTTACTGTTAGTGGACAGTATTCCGGGGATTCCGGGGAGTGTGATTACATTTCCACGCTTCCGCCAAGTTAGTATAACTTTTACCCATACTTTCTCTCAACAATGATTTAAAGTTATTTGTTCATCTTGGAGTTTCTCGCTTGTAAATCGTCGTAAAGCTTTTGGATATATTTCTCTCTCTCAACAAATATAAATTACCTAAGAGATAACCAGTCAATTTCAAAAAGGAAATTCACCTCTAATTCATCTTTAGGTCCTGACTATGTGGAGGTGCAGGAAGGCGCAGGTGACACCCTATTTGTTACCATTGGGAATAGCAATTACTACTCTGATTGTGAGTACAAGGTGTCTTGGGGCCCCAACCTTCATAACTATATCATCACTAAGGACAGAGAGTACACTATCGCTGGGTACGACACCAGCGAAGAGGAGCTTAGAGTGTGTGTATCAATTATTACGAGTGATAACAGATTCAGCTGTATGGTCTGCCAAAATGCTTCTTCCCCCCTCACCACCGCTGGTCCTGATGTCCGTTCAAGTAAGTAACAATGCTCTTCTAATTGTTTCAGAAACAGGTAAATTGTTATTTATTTTATACAACTGGTATACAAAAATCCTGATAACTTTCTTATAACATACAATATAAAGTTAAAGTGGACATTCTCGACATTACGATCCGTTCTGGACCAATATTAGTTCAGCTGTGAGAAGGAAGACAAAACTTAGGTTTTATATATATATATATATATATATATATATGTGTGTGTGTGTGTGTGTGTGTGTGTGTGTGTGTGTGTGTACTCACCTAATTGTACTCACCTAATTGTGGTTGCAGGGGTCGAGACTCAGCTCCTGGCCCCGCCTCTTCGCTGTCCGCTACTGGGTCTCTGCTCTCCCTGCTCCATGAGCTCTATCATACCTCGTCTTAAAACTATGTCTGTGTGTGTGTGTGTGTGTGTGTGTGTGTGTGTGTGTGTTTGTGTGTGTGTGTGTGTACTCACCTATTTGTGGTTGCATGGGTCGAGTCATAGCTCCTGGCCCCGCCTCTTTACTGATTGCTACTAGGTCATCTCTCTCCCTGCTCCATGAGCTTTATCAAACCTCGTCTTAAAACTATGTATGGTTCCTGCCTCCACTACGTCACTTTCTAGGCTATTCCACTTCCTGACAACTCTATGACTGAATAAATACTTCCTAACATCCCTTTGACTCATAGGAGTCTTCAACTTCCAACTGTGACCCCTTGTTTCTGTGTCCCCTCTCTGGAACATCTTGTCTCTGTCCACCTTATCTATTCCTTGCAGTATTTTATATGTCGTTATCATGTCTCCCCTAACCCTCCTGTCCTCTAGTGTCGTCAGGCCGATTTCCCTTAACCTTTCTTCGTAGGACAATCCCCTTAGCTCTGGGACTAGTCTTGTTGCAAACCTCTGCACTTTCTCTAATTTCCTGACGTGCTTGACCAGGTGTGGGTTCCAAACTGGTGCTGCATACTCCAGTATGGGCCTGACGTATATGGTGCACAGAGTCTTGAATGATTCCTTAGTGAGGTATTGGAACGCTATTCTTAGGTTTGCCAGCCGCCCGTATGCTGCAGCAGTTATCTGATTGATGTGTGCCTCAGGAGATGTGCTCGGTATTATACTCACCCCAAGATCTTTTTCCTTGAGTGAGGTTTGCAGTCTTTGGCCACCTAGACTATACTTTGTCTGCGGTCTTCTTTGCCCTTCCCCGATCTTCATGACTTTACATTTGGCGGGGTTAAATTCTAGGAGCCAGTTACTGGACCAGGCTTGTAGCCTGTCCAGGTCTCTTTGTAGTCCTGCCTGATCCTCAACTGATTTAATTCTTCTCATTAACTTCACATCATCTGCAAACAGGGACACTTCTGAGTCTATCCCTTCCGTTATGTCATTCACATATACCAAAAACAGTACAGGTCCTAGGACTGACCCTTGTGGAACCCCACTCGTCACAGGTGCCCACTCTGACACCTCGTCACGTACCATGACTCGTTTTTGCCTCCCTGTCAGATATTCTCTGATCCATTGCAGTACCTTTCCTGTTACGTGTGCCTGATCCTCTAGCTTTTGCATTAACCTCTTGTGAGGAACTGTGTCGAAAGCCTTCTTGCAGTCCAAAAAAATGCAGTCTATCCACCCCTCTCTCTCGTGTCTTACTTCTGTTACCTTGTCATAAAACTCCAGTAGGCTTGTGACACAGGATTTACCTTCCCTGAAACCGTGTTGGTTGTCGTTTATAAGCTTGTTTGTGTGTGTGTGTGTCGTGCCGAATAGGTAAAACTGGTCACTTAGCAAGAACTTATTTAAAATTAAGTCCTTTCTGAAAATTTCTCTTATACACAAAGATATATCTTTTCATTTATGTTAATGTAAAAATTAATAATTTTGCACCAAAAGAACCTTAGAAAACTTAACTAACCTTATTATAACAAGCGCAATTTAATTTAGCCTAATCCAACCAAATATATTTTAGAAAAGTTTACAATAATTTAATAATAAACAAACACAGTGAAATATATATTTTTCCGTTAGCTTCAGAATGATTTTTGCGAAATTATTGTATATACAAATTTTCGCTTGCCTTATTCGGCAAGCGAAAATTAAGCAAATTAACCAAAATAGCAAGTTTTGCCTATTCGGCACAACTTATATATATATATATATATATATATATATATATATATATATATATATATATATATATATATATATATATATATATATATATATATATATATATATATATATATATATATATATATATATATATATATATATATATATATATATATAATATATATATATATATAATATATATATATATATATATATATATATATTATATATATATAATATATATATATATATAATATATATATATATATATATATATATAATATAATATATATATATATATATATATATATATATATATATATATATATATATATATATATATATATATATATATATATATATATATATATTATTATTATTATTATTATTATTATTATTCCTTCTTTGCAGCAAACGGAATCATAATTGGGTGTAGTGTGTTGGCAGGACTCGTAGTGGTTGCTCTTGTGGTCGGTGGCATCATCTGGATAAAACAAAAGAACAACCATCCTAGAGGTGTCACTCAGGCCAGTGGTGCCACTCCTAATAACATTCACCATCTTTAGATCCACTGCATTTTGGTACATATGGGAAAACTTATTTAGTGTTAGACTACTTTTGTAGGGCTAACTTTTGCTTTTTGTGTATGTGTGTGTGTGTGTGTGTGTGTGTGTGTGTGTCATTTCTGTTTGGCACGAATTATGAAAGAGTTTCCTATTATTTGCTACTGAAAACTTGGGAGTGCCATATTTATCTTTGTGAGTGTGAGACGTTCTTCCAGAGCACAAGAGTTTTCTGATCTAAGCTTTACAGCATCAACAACATTATATAGCCAGTGGTGTCATCAAATAAGTTATTATTGATCATCTAGATTATTGTTTTCCATCAAGTCCCGTGTGTATCACCAGTACTGGATATGACAATGCTATTATTTGGTCTTAAATTCTGACGACAAATTCTTTTATTTTTGAGGTTCAAGTGCATGTTTAGCCTTACTGTATGTTCCCGTCTCTTCTTGAAACATTGTACTATTAATCTAATTAACTAACAATTCATATGTGAATTAATGAGAGAATAACAATGATTTCAAATGCCAGAACAATACTCTCTAAAGTGTAGCGACTATTCATTTGTTAGAAGCATTAAAAGAACTCATAAATAACTTTCGATTAACAACAATTAACATACAACGTTACACACATCGACACCATGCCCAGCCCTTCTAGGGCAGGGTAGGTGCCAAAGCTGGAGTTTGCTACCATCTGCAGCTCGCAAGACTGCCCTTCCCGTCAGCCTCCCTGGGGCGGGGAAGATGGCAGACCAGAGAGGCCTAGCTTCTCCCTACGAGCCCCGTGCGGGTGGGGAATATGGCTAGGCCTGGGACCAGTTGGTCCCAACGATGAGGGAGTACTTGTACCTCCTCCCATGGGAGACATAGGTCTCTGATACTCCCCCGACAGGGAGCTGGAGCCGGGTCGCCATCTGGAATAGACCCGGGCCGGGAGGATTCCCGGCGAATCAACACCTCCTCCTCCTACAACGTTACATTTTCCCTTCTACAAGCAGATTTTCATCCTGTCATCACTTCTCAGTCTCTAGTTCTGATATAATGATTTCAATGAGAGTTACAGCTGTACTGAGACTGCATTCTCTGGTCTAAAGTTGTCTGTCATCGGCACTGATAATTCCCAATGGCTGTACAAAGAATAATGCAGAAAAAAAAATCATACAATTCAACATCAAGGAAGCATTGGGCTGTGACATTCTCTTTTTTCATCATTCAGTCTGACTTCATCCAAAGTTAAACAGAACACTTATGAATTTCCTAAAGTTTTTAAGATTGGTTCTGGTGGTATTTACATGGCACACATCTCTGTACCATTACACGAATATGTACCACCATACAGTTCGTTAACCTTATGTCTCTTCTCGAAGTTATACAGCATTCGACACTCGTCGGGGTATCGTGACAACATGAGATTTTTGATAGTCCAGTTTGATCAAAATTGCAACAAATCCAAGTTTTAACAAAATATTTATATTGATATATATGCCCACACACAAACTAAACTGAAAGGGTACTATCCGGGCCCTAAGACGCATCATTCAGAAAAGGAAGAGGCATATATTTTTATCGTGATGATTAAATGGGAATAAAAAATTCACACAATTTTAGACATAAAATGGTCAAACTGGGTCCTACCCACTTAAATTTCTCTCTCCACTTTCGTCGAATTAGAAGGAACCTTTCTGAGGGTTTGAAGTTATGTCACTGAGGGCTTAGAAAGTTATCCGAGCCATTCTAGGAAGTAAGTAATTAAGTTTATTTAGGTGTACACAAATACAGTTACATAGGTTATCATACATAGCAGCATATGGAATGGGTTTAAAAAATTTGGTCACAAGGCACCTGCACATGCCAGTTGTTCCAAGAATCTGGTCCCTGTTACCGTACACTACATTGAAAATTTGAAGCCGATTAGGTGAGCCGTTCTGGAGCGAGATGCAATCGAAAAGTAGGAGGAAGAAAAAGTATAGGGCAACTTCTTACAAGTCCCCTTTGGGGGATGCCTAATTTTATAAAGAAGGGCTGAGCCTCGGCTAGTTCAAGCCTTAAGGTCTTAAGGGAGTGTACCAGTGAGAAGAGCTTACCACCTGGGAAGCTCCACTTCTTCACACAAAAATAGAGCTCCACACCTTTGTATTTCTATTGTAATTAACGACCTGTATCTTAACCATCTTTATTCAATCACTTCACAAAACTGAAGATCATTAAATCAGTTTGGAATAAAAAGTCATACTTTTGAAACTGTGCCATTTTTTCATTAGGTGCCTTTCTTATTGTATATATATAAGAACTCCTACTTAATAGTCTATGTCTAAATATTAAGTAGTCTTTAAGCATTAGGATTAGTTTACCCGAAATGTATTGCATATTAGTGGTGTTCTTTTATGTAAACTACATTATTTGTATCACATAAAGGAATAAAAGTTGCATTGTAGGCTGCCAAACCATTAATGTTGCCCAGATTTGTTTACATCTAATAAATTTAGATATTTACAAAGAAAGTGGTTGCAATATTACATTATTTTGTTCTGGGTTATACTATGAATATCCGAGAAGGGTGCGAGAATATGTTGGTGATTGTAGAATAACGTAATTATTAGACTTAATAAGCTACATTAGCTTCGTCATGGGGACAGCAAATATCTATTTTTTTTTTTTTTTTTTTTTTTTTAGAATTTTATTTGTTTGGAAAGAATGATGATATACTGGCAAGGCGCTCTAGTGTTCACACTATGGTTTTTGTATGAAAAAATTAGTGATTATAAGGTAAGGTTAGAGAAATGTTTAGGATTTTTGTAATATTGAATAGAAACTGTTTTGAGAAGAAAACAATTGTATTATTCTTACAAGATTAGCTAATACTTATATATATTTAAGGTGTTAAAAATAGTCCTGTTATATTGTTAACGGTTAGGGAGCTAGTAATTAACCCTTCATTATTATTTAGGAATTTTTGTGTAGGTTACGATGTAGGGACGTAGCAGACGACTATTTTGCCTCAGTGTGTATCTAACCATGGTAAAGGGTGGATGTGTCGCATCTCATTCTTAATAAGTACCATTACCTCAGTTTGGGACTGAGGTGTAAGAGCATGGGTGAGCCCTAGAGGATTAAAAAGGTCCGGTGAATAACTGGGAAAGAGACTGGAGCTTTCCTGAAGTTAAAGGCTGAGAACTGGGTATGTAAACTCTGACTCTAGGGGTGTAAGGGTGTTATTCCAACCTTCGGTCTCAAATTATATATACGCATAGGCACAAATTACAAGTGTGCTCGCTCTCATAGAGTAGTTATATTTATGGTGTTATGGTTTTTGGATAATGTAGAGGAAATAACAATGTTATAACTTTTGTGGTAAATACAGTGTGCTTAAAAAATTTGATTAAAATTAAACAAATTTAGGGAGTGAATTTTCATTATCCTTATCGTAGTTATCATGATTATTAATGGGTAGGAGGCACTTGGATAATTCAACTTCCCCAATATAATTATAATAGTATCTATCCTAGCAGTCATTAATATTAAAAAAAAATTTGGTGGTGGCAGCATTATCGGACAATTATTTATAGTTACTATTAATTATTATATCTGGTCTTTTGGATTATTAACAAATAGAAATGTCTTTATTTCCGGTTTCAATTGCATCTTCCCACATCAAAGACATTACTGTATTTCTTGACCTTCTTGTAGTAGTAACTGAGTAATTATTTCAATAATATACATGTGTGTGTGTGTGCCTCACCTAATTGTACTCCCCCTAATTGGTTGCAGGGGTCGAGACTCAGCTCCTGGCCCCGCCTCCCCCCTGCCCGCTACGGGGATCTGCTCTCCCTGCTCCATGAGCTTTATCATACCTCGTCTTAAAATTTGATGGTTCCTGCCCCCCACTTGTCTTTCTCTAGACTATTCCACTTCCTGACTACTCTGTGGCTGAAGAAATGCTTCCTAACATCCCTTTAACTCATCTGAGTCTTCAGCTTCCAGTTGTGTCCCCTTTTTTTCTGTTTTCCCCTCTCTGGAACATCCTTCCACTTTACCTTGTCGATTCCCCGCAGATTTTGTATGTCGTTATCATGTCTCCTCTGACCCTTCTTTCTCCGGGTTTTGGGTTAGTCCTTTTCCTCAGCCTTTCTTCATAGGAGACCCCTGAGTTGTGGAACTAACCTTGCCCAAAACCCTTTTGCACTTTCTCAGTTTCTTTATGTGCTTGTGTGTGTGTGTGTGTGTGTGTGTGTGTGTGTGTGTGTGTGTGTGTGTGTTTGTTGTGTGTGTTGTCTTTTTTCAACTCCCAGCAATTAGAGACTATCATTGTGAAAGTTCTCCTCCCTCCCCAGTTCCCTTCCTCCCTCCCCCCTATGTTACATAACAGACCCACCCCTCCTTTCCTCCCCCCTCCCTTCCATTTGTGTTACAAAACCCAAAAAGTTCTCCTCTCACCTCCTTCAATCATCTATTACAGTCCATCTTCCCTCCCTTCCACATATGTTAAATGAAATGCTCCTTCACTCCTTTCCTGTCTCCCCCTCACCCTTCACCCTCCTTCCTTCCTTCCCTGTCTTTCCCTCACCTTCACCCTCCTTCCTTCCTTCCTGTTTTCCCCTCCCCTTCACCCCCTTCCTTCCTTCCCTGTCTCTCCTCACCTTCACCCTCCTTCCTTCCTTCACCAGCTTCTCGCACACCACCTGGAGGGGGGACTCGGAAGTCATACACAACACAATGCTTGATCAAACAAATTCGTGACAATTAAATATAATTTTAGTCTAAATCGGTGTTTTAGTCTTTAAAATTTGGGAGTTAATTTTACCTGAAAAGACTAAACAGGAGACTTGTGAAGCTCTCAGACAGTCAGTTGTGCGACGTTGATAGGGGATTATTTCTTGTGTCAGCGTATTTGCAGAGTTGTAAGTTGGTTCCAGTTTCTCTTCGATCTTAAACTGATTTAAAGCTTCTATGTATTATTGTTTAATGGCGTTGTTACGTAATTGGTTGTTAAGAAACATTCTAATCTAAATACCGTCAATCGAGAAATCTGCGTTAAAAAAAAGAGTGTAAAAATCGACTTCGGCTTCAACAGGACTGGTGGAAAAAAATATATATATATATATATATATATATATATATATATATATATATATATATATATATATATATATATATTGTCAATAACAACACTGCGATTAGCCAAGGAGTCGAACCCATGCTGCTTTGGCCCGCCTCTTGGGGGACGAAAAAACATGACGCTATAAACCACTGGCCCCACAATCCTTACGAAAAGGCGCATCCAGCCAGCTAGATGTTGTACCCGCCATCCAAGGACATACGGTGGTGTGGATACCCCTAAGCTAATTTCATTCTACTCTCTGTTTGGGGTACTAGGCCAACGAGCGATATTATATTATTGTACCCACGAACGAGTGGTATTGATCAATAACAACACTGCACTGCCAAAGGACTATATATATATATATATATATATATATATATATATATATATATATATATATATATATATATATATATATATATATATATATATATATATATATATTAACCAGAATGAGTGGTATTGATCATAACAACACTGCAACTAGCCAAGGACTCCTTGGTGTTGAGTCAACATTCGTGGGACAATAATATATATATATATATATATATATATATATATATATATATATATATATATAATTTTGGAGTGGTTGGTGCTATTATTTAATAAATGTATGGAAGAGGGTAAAAGGGACCTGGGATTAAGAAGGGGTGTATTGTTCCTTTGTAAAAGGCAAAAGGGGGCAAAAGAGAGTGAAAAATTATGGGAATAAGTCTTTAGTGTCCTGGTAAAGGGGTATGGTAGAGTTATTATTGAAAAAAATTAAGAGTAAAACAAAAACAGGATAGCAGATGAACAAGGGGGGGTTTAGGAAGGTAGGGGGGTGTAGACCAAGTGTTTGTTAAAATATAGGTGAACAGTATTTGGATAAAAGGGGAAAAATGTTTTTGTGGGATTTTTTGGATTTGGGAAAGGCGTATGAATAGGGTAGATGGGGGCAATGTGGCAGATGTTGCAGGTGCATGGAATAGGAGGAAGGTTACTGAAAAACAGTGAAAAAGTTTTATGAGGATAGTGAGGCTCAGGGTTTGGGGGGTGAGGAGGGAAGGGACTATTTCCCAGTAAAAATGGGCCTTGGGGGAAAGGGTGTGTGATGTCACCGTGGGTTTTTCAATATATTTATAGATGGGGTTGTAAGAGAAGTGAATGCGAGGGTCTTGGCAAGGGTGTTGGGCAAAAAATAAAGAAGCAAATACAAAGTGGGAGTTGTCACAGTTTTCTTTTTGCTGATGAAATGTTTCTTTTAGATTCTGAAGAGAAGCTGCAGAGGTTGGTGGATGAATTTGGTAGGGTGTTAAAAAAAAAAATTGAAAGTGAATATAGGTGAACAGTATTTGGATAAGGGTAAAGATGTTTTGTGGCATTTATGGATTTGGAAAAAGGGGTATGATAAAGGGGGAAAAGGGGGCAATGTGGCAGATGTTGCAGGTGCATGGAATAGGAGGAAGGTTACTGAAAGCGTGAAGAGTTTTATGAGGATATTTTGGGGGGTCAGGTTAGAGTGTGAGGAGGGAAGGGGGCTATTTCCCCCGTAAAAATGGGCCTTAGACAAGGATGTGTGATTTTCACCGTGGTTGTTCAATATATTTATAGATGGGGTTGTAAAGAAGTGAAAAGCAGGGGCTTGGCCCAAAAGGTGTTGGGCTAAAAGATAAAAAAGCAAATACAAAGTGGGAGTTGTCCGGTTTCTTTTTGCTGATGACACTGTGCTGGGAGATTCTGGGGAAAAGAAGCTGCAGAGGGTTTGGGGGATGAATTTGGTAGGGTTTTGTAAAA